>JAWKAJ010000184.1:0-28984 GCA_033816785.1 Picus viridis
GCATGTATTGCTCTGGACACAGAGGAGGTGGTCCTGAATACTGACCAGCTGTCCTCTGGTCCTTCTTCCCCTGTGGAGCTTCTCATCCCACACATCTTGGCTAATAGATCCTGCAGCGATCGGGCCTGCACGCCCTAAAGTCTAGGGTCAAGTTTAGAACAGGTCCTCCTGACGTTCTGAGAGATTAAATTCAACTGTTTACATTCAGAGTTTACTGCTTCCTGCATCTTGCTGTGGTTTTGGAGAGCAATCCTCCCACCATGGGCAGGAATAATACCCAGACAAATGGATTGCAAAAGGATGGTGGAAAGTTTAAAAGAAAAAACTAAACAAAAAACAACAATGAAAGTTTTACAGAGAACCACAAGCACTATGACAAAGAGAGAGATCCAGAATATATGCAAGAATATCCTGTCTCTACCTGGGGTACACCTACCTTCTCTAGGGTTCTTTCTCCTCCTCAACCCAGCTTTGGGCATGGGCAGCCTAAGGAGGTGCTCACTCATTTTACCTAGGCACTGGAAGGGACGGAGAGGAAGTGAAGACCTCGCATGGATGTTTTATAGGCAGGCCATTATGGGTAAGGAATGGTTTCTGTGACCACCTCCTCTGCACTGGCTCCACCTCTTTGGACCTCCAGGTGGTGGTCTGCAATAGAATCCGGCCACACCAGCCTAAACCACCATGTCTTCTATTATAATAATGCAGCATGTCTACACAAAAACCTGTGTGGATATTATGACTTACTGAGCTCTCATGAACTGATAAATCCAGAGTCTTCTGTATTATAACTATACTAGCATCTCTGAGAAGAACTTCTTGTGGAAGCTGTGGACTGTTGCTGATATTCTATGAAAGACACTTCCAGCCTCCACCGCTCCAGTTCAATAGATCTGCAAACTTTCCCAAAATTTTGGAAATTATAATAACTTAAATAAAATCAGTTCAGTGCCTAGTATTCATACAAGCAGTAATCAATTGTATCAAAACATGGTGCCCAGAAGCAACATGGAGGGGTGATCATCCCCCTCTATTCAGCACTGCTGAGGCAACATCTCAAGCATTATGGCCAGTTCCTGGGCTCCTCCTATAGGAGAGACATTGAGGTGCTGGAGCGTGTTCAGGAGAAGGAAAATATGCCTCGTGAAGGGTCTGTAGCATACGACCTCACAAGTGAGAGTCTGAGGGAGCTGGAGTTATTCAGTCTGACAGATCGAGGAGGCTGAGAAGGGGAGCACAGCCACAATACACATACAATAGCAATGCACCAGGGTTGGAAGTAATACAATACAATACAATACACCAGGTTGGAAGAGACCTTCAAGATCATCGCGTCCAACCCATCAAACAATCCAACCCACCCAACAACTAGACCATACAGCCAAGCACCCCATCAAGTCTTCTCCTGAACACCTCCTGTGAAGGTGACTCCACCACCTGCACGGGTAGCCGATTCCAATGGGCAATCACTCTCTCCGTGTAGAACTTCTTCCTAACATCCAGCCTAAACCTGCCCTGGCGCAGCCTGAGACTGTGTCCTCTTGTTCTGGTGCTGGCTGCCTGGGAGAAGAGGCCAACCTCTGCCTGGCTACAACCTCCCTTCAGGTAGTTGTAGAGAGCAATAAGGTCACCCCTCAGTCTCCTCTTCTCCAGGCTAAGCAACCCCAGCTCCCTCAGCCTTTCCTCATAGGGCTTGTGTTCCAAACCCCTCACCAGCTTTGTTGCCCTTCTCTGGACACGTTCCAGCAAGTCAACATCCTTCCTAAACTGAGGGGCCCAGAACTGGACACAGTACTCAAGGTGCGGCCTAACCAGTGCAGTGTACAGGGGCACAATGACCTCCCTGCTCCTGCTGGCCACACTGTTCCTGATGCAAGCCAGGATGCCATTGGCCTTCTTGGCTGCCTGGGCACACTGCAGGCTCATGTTCAGCCTACAATCAACCAGTACCCCCAGGTCCCTCTCTGCCTGGCCACTCTCCAGCCACTCTGACCCCAGCCTGTAGCACTGCCTGGGGTTGTTGTGGCCAATGTGCAGAACCCGGCACTTGGATGTGTTAAATCTCATGCCATTGGACTCTGCCCATCTGTCCAGCCTGTCGAGGTCCCTCTGCAAAGCCTCTCTGCCCTCCAGCAAATCAACTGCTGCCCCCAGCTTGGTGTCATCTGCAAATTTACTGATGATGGACTCAATGCCCTCATCCAGATCATCAATAAAGATGTTGAAGAGCATGGGGCCCAGTACTGATCCCTGGGGCACACCACTAGTGACAGGCCGCCAGCTGGATGTGGTGCCATTCACCATTACTCTCTGGGCTCGGCCCTCCAGCCAGTTCCTAACCCAATGCAGTGTGCTCCTGTCCAAGCCATGGGCTGCCAGCTTGGCCAGGAGTTTGCTGTGGGGAACGGTGTCAAAGGCCTTGCTGAGGTCCAGGTAGACCACATCCACAGGCCTCCCCACATCCACCAGGCGGGTCACCTGATCATAGAAGGAGATCAGGTTGGTCAGGCAGGACCTGCCCCTCCTAAATCCATGCTGGCTAGGCCTGAGCCCCTGGTCATCCTGTAAGTGCTGTGTGATCGCACTCGAGATGACCCGTTCCATAATCTTGCCTGGCACTGAGGTCAGGCTGACAGGCCTATAATTCCCTGGCTCATCCAACCGGCCCTTCTTGTGGATGGGCACCACGTTAGCCAGCTTCCAGTCTTCTGGGACCTCTCCAGTGAGCCAGGACTGCTGAAAAATGATGGAAAGTGGCTTGGACAGCTCATCTGTCAGCAATCTCAGCACCCTAGGATGGATCCCATCCGGTCCCATGGCCTTGTGGGGGTCCAAGCGGCTCAGTAGATCTCTAACTTCCTCTTGGAGCAGTGGGAAACTATGCAGCTCTCTGGCTCCTTCTGCCAGCTCTGCAGGCCAGCTGTCTGGAAGACGTTCTGCCCTGCTAGTGAAGACTGAGGCAAAGAAGGTGTTAAGTACCTCTGCCTTTTCCTCATTCTTTGTTACAACGTTCCCCTCCGTGTCAACCAAGGAGTGGAGGTTGTCCTTGCCCTTCTTCTTGCTATTGATGTATTTATAGAAGGACTTTTTGTTGTCCTTCACAGCAGAGGCCAGTCTAAGTTCTAAATGGGCTTTTGCCTCCCTAATTTTCTTCCTGCACAACCTAGCAACATCCCTAAACATTCTGTAGGTTGCCTCCCCTTTCTTCCAAAGATGATACACCCTCTTTTTTCCCTAAGTTCTATTAAAAGTTCATTGCCCATCCAGGCTGGCCGTCTGCCCCGGCGGCTCATCTTCCGGCACACCGGCACAGCCTGTTCTTGCACCTTCAATAGTTCTTCCTTGAAGTAGGTCCAGCTCTCCTGGACCCCTTTATTTTTAAGGACTGATTCCCAAGGAACCTTCTGAATTAGTTCCTTGAGTAGCCTGAAGTCTGCCCTCCGGAAGTCCAGAGTGGAGGTCTTCTTGCTGCCCCTCTTGGCTTGGCTGCATACTGAAAACTCTATTATGTCATGGTCACTGGTGCCTAAACACCCTCCGACCACCACATCACCCACCAGCCCTTCCCTGTTGGTGAAGAGGAGGTCAAGCATAGCCTTACCCCTGGTAGGCTCACGCAGCACCTGGGATAAGAAGCTGTCCTCCATGCACTCTAAGAACCTCCTAGACTGCCTCCTCTCTGCTGTGTTGAGATCCCAACAGATATCAGGCAGGTTGAAGTCACCCATGAGAACGAGGTCAGGTGATCTTGAGACAGCCTTAAGCTGCCTATAGAATGCCTCATCAACATCCTCCTCCTGGTTGGGTGGTCTATAACAGACGCCAACCAGGATGTCTGCCCTGTTGGTCTTCCCTCTAATTCTCACCCACAAGCACTCAACCCTATCATCCCTGATCTCCATCTCAACAGCATCCAGTGCCTCCCTGACGTACAGGGCCACCCCTCCACCCCTTCTTCCTTGCCTGTCTCTCCTGAAGAGCCTGTAGCCATCAATTGCAGCACGCCAGTCATGCGAGTCGTCCCACCACGTCTCTGTGATGGCAACTACATCATAACTTTCTTGCTGCAACAAGGCTTCCAGCTCCTCTTGTTTGTTACCCATGCTTCGTGCATTAGTGTACATGCACTGCAGCTGGGCTGCTGGTTTCACCTCTAGCTCTAGCTTATCACCTCCAGACTCCTGCCTAAGGGCACTGGTTTCCGACCCTCCCCCTTCGAAGCTAGTTTAAAGCCCTGTCAATGAGACTTGCTAATTCCCTTCCCAGAATCTTTTTACCTTTGGGGGACAGGCCATTCTCATGTATTATGACCTTTCCCCTCCTCTGGGACAGATGTACTCCATCTGTTACCAGCTGACCTGGTGCAGTAGAAAGTTCCCCAAGATCGAAAAACCCAAAATTCATTCGTCTGCACCAGCCCCTAAGCCACTTGTTGACTACAGCGGCTGACCTGTTCCTTATTGTGTTCCCTCCTGCAACTAACGGTATCGATGTAAAAATTATTTGTGCACCTGACCTCTCAACCAGATCTCCCAGGGCCCTGAGGTCATTTTTGATAGCCCTGGGAGGCCTGGTACCAACATCATCATTCCCTAACTGCATGACCAATAAGGGATAATAATCTGAGGGCTGTACCAGACTGGGCAGCCTTCTGGTAACATCTCCAACTTGGACTCCTGCTAGGCTAATAACTTCCCTATGAGATGGGTCCGGCCTACATATGGGACCTTCTGTTCCCCTCAGGAGGGAATCACCAATAACAATTACCCTCCTTTTCTTTTTTAGGGAGCAAGTCCTGATGCCAGGGAAGGCTGTTTAACCTTAGGCTGCGTTGCCTTAGGCTGCGTTGCCTTAAGCTGTTTAACCTTAGGCTGATTAACCTTATGCTGTTTAACCTTAGGCTGTTTAGCCTCAGGGAAGACCCCAGATGGTGTGTCCTCCGGCATCAGTATCACCTCACCCTCGATCTCCAGCGCCCCATACCTGTTTTCCAAGGGCAGTGAGGGAGGTGGGGGGAGGCAAGGAGGTTTTAATTTGTGTCCTTTGAGAGGAACGTGTATCCATTCCCCTCTGCTTTTCGAACAACCAGTCTCTGCTGGGGGAGCCTGTGGAGCCTGCTTACTTGGGTTCATCTCTTTCCTCCTGTGGCTCATCACTTTTCTACAATCCCATACATCTCTAAGACTAGCAACCTCATCCTTTAGTCTGGCCACAAGGTCGAGCAGATAGCCAATCTGCTCACACCTAATGCAAGAGTTGCCCCCACTACCCTGCATCTCAAGAGCCAGGCCCCAGCACTCACTACAGCCAGATACCTGGACAGCTACCTGCTTGTGTTCTACCTCAGTCTGGGTCGACACTGATTTTTTAAAGGAGATTTTGCTGCGCGTTATAACCATGCTGCCCCTGGCCACAGCCGTGGCTGCCCCTGGACACGCCACCCACTGGACAAAAATTTAGAAAAAGTGCGGCGGCGCGCGAGAGCACCAGAGAGTACCAGAGAAGGGGCTGCTGCCCAGCGGAGCCGCGCGAACCGCTGTCCGCTGTTCAAATTCCGCCGCCGAAGGCGCTGGCCTCACGAGCCGCAAGCACGTGAAGACAGGGCCGCGCGAGTGCCGCTGTGCGTTCAGGAAGCGTGGCGAGCTCAGCCGCCACCGCAGCCCGAGGAGGAGAAGCGCGAAAGCCCGCCCAAGTGGCCGCCGATCCCGGCGCTGTTCCGAAGGGGCTGCTGCCGAGCGGAGCCCCGCGAAGCGCTGCCCCTGTTCAAATTCCGCCGCCGAAGGCGCTGGCCTCACGAGCCGTAAGCACGTGAAGACAGGGCCGCCCGAGTGCCGCTGTGCGTTCAGGAAGCGTGGCGAGCTCAGCCGCCACCGCAGCCCGAGGAGGAGAAGCGCGAAAGCCCGCCCAAGTGGCCGCCGATCCGGCGCTGTTCCGAAGGGGCTGCTGCCCAGCGGAGCCGCGCGAACCGCTGTCCGCTGTTCAAATTCCGCCGCCGAAGGCGCTGGCCTCACGAGCCGCAAGCACGTGAAGACAGGGCCGCGCGAGTGCCGCTGTGCGTTCAGGAAGCGTGGCGAGCTCAGCCGCCACCGCAGCCCGAGGAGGAGAAGCGCGAAAGCCCGCCCAAGTGGCCGCCGATCCCGGCGCTGTTCCGAAGGGGCTGCTGCCGAGCGGAGCCCCGCGAAGCGCTGCCCCTGTTCAAATTCCGCCGCCGAAGGCGCTGGCCTCACGAGCCGTAAGCACGTGAAGACAGGGCCGCCCGAGTGCCGCTGTGCGTTCAGGAAGCGTGGCGAGCTCAGCCGCCACCGCAGCCCGAGGAGGAGAAGCGCGAAAGCCCGCCCAAGTGGCCGCCGATCCGGCGCTGTTCGAAGGGGCTGCTGCCCAGCGGAGCCGCGCGCGAACCGCTGTCCGCTGTTCAAATTCCGCCGCCGAAGGCGCTGGCCTCACGAGCCGTAAGCACGTGAAGACAGGGCCGCTCGAGTGCCGCTGTGCGTTCAGGAAGCGTGGCGAGCTCAGCCGCCACCGCAGCCCGAGGAGGAGAAGCGCGAAAGCCCGCCCAAGTGGCCGCCGATCCCGGCGCTGTTCCGAAGGGGCTGCTGCCGAGCGGAGCCCCGCGAAGCGCTGCCCCTGTTCAAATTCCGCCGCCGAAGGCGCTGGCCTCACGAGCCGTAAGCACGTGAAGACAGGGCCGCCCGAGTGCCGCTGTGCGTTCAGGAAGCGTGGCGAGCTCAGCCGCCACCGCAGCCCGAGGAGGAGAAGCGCGAAAGCCCGCCCAAGTGGCCGCCGATCCCGGCGCTGTTCCGAAGGGGCTGCTGCCGAGCGGAGCCCCGCGAAGCGCTGCCCCTGTTCAAATTCCGCCGCCGAAGGCGCTGGCCTCACGAGCCGTAAGCACGTGAAGACAGGGCCGCCCGAGTGCCGCTGTGCGTTCAGGAAGCGTGGCGAGCTCAGCCGCCACCGCAGCCCGAGGAGGAGAAGCGCGAAAGCCCGCCCAAGTGGCCGCCGATCCCGGCGCTGTTCCGAAGGGGCTGCTGCCGAGCAGAGCCCCGCGAAGCGCTGCCCCTGTTCAAATTCCGCCGCCGAAGGTGCTGGCCTCACGAGCCGTAAGCACGTGAAGACAGGGCCGCCCGAGTGCCGCTGTGCGTTCAGGAAGCGTGGCGAGCTCAGCCGCCACCGCAGCCCGAGGAGGAGAAGCGTGAAAGCCCGCCCAAGTGGCCACCGATCCCGGCGCTGTTCCGAAGGGGCTGCTGCCGAGCGGAGCCCCGCGAAGTGCTGCCCCTGTTCAAATTCCGCCGCCGAAGGCGCTGGCCTCACGAGCCGTAAGCACGTGAAGACAGGGCCGCCCGAGTGCCGCTGTGCGTTCAGGAAGCGTGGCGAGCTATGAATACCCTAAGGAGATTTCTGCTGCAGATGAGGAATATATGTCAACAATTTAAGTCTTACAAATAGATTTAGGCATACAAAAAACCAAGCAATAAATAGAAATTATAAATAGCTGGTAGTCATAATTGAATTCAATAAGGACAAATGTAGAGCCTTGCATCTGGGAAAGAACAATCCCATTAGGATTGTTCTAGGTTTGGGGCAGATCTGAGTATCCTGACAGACAAGATTACCAAGAGCCAGCAATTCTGCTCTTGTGGCCAAGAAGGCAAATTACATCCTGGCGTGTATTAGAAAGGATGTGATTAGTAAGTGGAGGAGGTTCTCCTCCCACTCTGTTCTCCCACTCATCATCTGCCCTGATGAGGCCTCATGTGGAATATTTCTCCCATAGCATCCTTGTGAGTAAGCTGAGGAAGTGTGGGATAGAAGAACAGACAGTGAGATGAATTAGGAACTGGTTACAAAATAGAGTCCAAAGTGTGGTGCTCAGCCATGCCAAGTCCATCCAGAGAGCTGTAACTAGTGGAATCCCCCAGGGATCAGTGCTGGGTCCGGTCCTGTTCAACATCTTCATGAATGACATCGATGAGGAGACAGAGTGACAGAGTTTCTGCTCATCAAGATTGCTGATGATACCAAGCTGGGATGCTTGGCTGATACCCCTGAAGGATGTGTTGCCATTCAGCAAGACTTGGAGAGCTGGGCAGAGGGGAACCTAATGAGGTTCAACAAGGGTAATTGCAGTGTCCTGCACCTCAGAAGGAATAATGAACTGTACCAGTACAGGTTAGGATGTGATCTGTTAGAGAGCAGCCCTATGGAGAAGAACCTGGGAGTCCCTGGTGGATAACAAGTCATGCATAGAACAGCAATGTTCCCTTGTGGCCAATAGTATCCTTAGGTGCATTAAGAGGAATGTGTCCAGCAGATCGAGGGAGGTTTTCCTCCCCTCTACTGTGCCCTGGTGAGGCCACACCTGGAATATTGCATCTCGTTTTGGGCTCCCCAGTTCAAGAGTAACAAGGATCTGCTGGAGAAAATATATGGAGAGCTACCAGGAGCTCCAGGGATTGGAGCACATGCCCTGTGAGCAGAGGGTGAGAGCCCTGGGGCTGTTTAGTCTGGAGAAGACTGAGAGGGGATTTAATAAATGTTTATAAATATCTGAGGGATGGGTGTCAAGAGGGAGGGGACAGGCTCTTCTCCATTGCACTCTGCGATAGGACTAGGGATAATGGATATAAACTACAACACAGGAGGTTCCACCTCAACACGAGGAGGAACTTCTTCACTGTGAGGGTCACAGAGCCCTGGAACAGGCTCCCCAGAGGGGGTCGTGGAGTCTGCTTCTCTGGAGACTTTCAGTACTCATCTGAAAATGTTCCTGTGCAACCTGTGTTATATTCCATGGTCCTACTCTGGCAGGGGATTTGGACTCAATGATCTTTGGAGGTCCCTTCCAACCCCTAACATCTTGTGATCCTGTGGATGCCTTACTCTGTGACTTACTCTGGATGATCCTGCTCTGGCAGGGGTTTTGGATTTGATCATGTTTTGAGATCCCTTCCAATCCCTAACACTCTGTGATTCTGTGTGATCATGACAGATGAGTAGATGAGATGAACCACCTCCCTTGACCTGTGGCCATGCTTGTTTTGATGCAGCTTAGGTTACTCTTGTTCTGGGCTGACAGTACAAGTTTTCATTCATCAGGACCTCCAAGTCCTTCTTTATATCACTGCTCCAAATCCCTTCATCCTCCAGCCTGTATTGATAGCAGGTGCAGGACCTTGCAGATGGTCTTGTTGAATCTCATGAGGGTCACATGGGCCCACTTTTCAAGCTTGCCCAGGTCTCTCTAGGCAGCATCCTCAGGAGTGTCAACCATCACTCAGCTTGATATTGTCCCAAACTTGGTTAATGTGCATTTGATCCAATTGTCTATGTAACTGATAAAGATATTAAACAGTACTGGTCCCAGCATGGGCCTTCAAGGGATACCATGTGTCCCTAATCTCAAAATGGATGTTGAGCCATTGACCACAACCCTCTGGGTGCAACCATCCAACTAATTGCTTATCCACCGAACAGTCCACCCATGAAACCTATATCCCTCCAATTTAGAAAGAAGCATGGTGTGAGGGAAACACACAATTATGAATTACATCTATCCTTTCCCTCACTGACACAAGTTTGTCCGACTCCCACTATTTCTGAAGTTCAGATTTGCATAATGCAGTTCTTGGCCAAGCAAAGCAATAGCCAAAAATTGGTAGGTAAGGCCAAGAAAGGATCATAATTCCTTTCTTTCTTTTTCTTTTAAAGCAGGTTTTATATACCACAGTAGCTGTTTGTGAACTGTTTTTGAAAATACTATAAATGCAGCAACAGAAAAAAATCTTCTGTCTTGAAAAAACTGGTGTGACAGTTTCTGATCTTCTCAACAGGGGAAATTGCAGTTGCCTTCCTATGTTGACCCTTGGATATTCTGTACCTGATTGATAAAATAACTTGCACAAAATAAATTTAAAATTCATTTATTATACAATACAATACAGCAGGTTGGAAGAGACCTTCAAGGTCATCACGTCCAACCCATCAACCAATCCAACCCACCCAACAACTAAACCATTGTTGGTGCAGCCAAGCACCCCATCAAGTCTTCTCCTGAACACCGCCAATGAAGGTGACTCCACCACCTCCACGGGTAGCCGATTCCAATGGGCAATCACTCTCTCCGTGTAGAACTTCTTCCTAACATCCAGCCTAAACCTGCCCTGGCACAGCCTGAGACTCTGTCCTCTTGTTCTGGTGCTGGCTGCGTGGGAGAAGAGGCCAACCTCTGCCTGGCTACAACCTCCCTTCAGGTAGTTGTAGAGAGCAATAAGGTCATCCCTCAGTCTCCTATTCTCCAGGCTAAACAACCCCAGCTCCCTCAGCCTTTCCTCATAGGGCTTGTGTTCCAAACCCCTCACCAGCTTTGTTGCCCTTCTCTGGACACGTTCCAGCAAGTCAACATCCTTCCTAAACTGAGGGGCCCAGAACTGGACACAGGACTCAAGGTGTGGCCTACCAGTGCTGAGTACAGGGGCAGAATGACCTCCCTGCTCCTGCTGGCCACACTCTTCCTGATGCAGGCCAAGATGCCATTGGCATGCTTGGCTGCCTGGGCACACTGCAGACTCATGTTCAGCCTACAATCAACCAGCACCCCCAGGTCCCTCTCTGCCTGGCCGCTCTCCAGCCACTCTGACCCCAGCCTGTAGCACTGCATGGGGTTACTGTGGTCAATGTGCAGAACCTGGCACTTGGATGTGTTAAATTTCATGCCATTGGACTCCGCCCATCTGTCCAGCCTGTCGAGGTCCCTCTGCAAAGCCTCTCTACCCTCCAGCAGATCAACCCCTGCCCCCAGCTTGGGGGGCAAATTTACTGATGATGGACTCAATGCCCTCATCCAGATCATCAATAAAGATGTTAAAGAGCTTGGGGCCCAGCACTGATCCTTGGGGCACACCACTAGTGACTGGCCGCCAGCTGGATGTGGCACCATTCACCACCACTCTCTGGGCTCGGCCCTCCAGCCAGTTCCTAACCCAACACAGTGTGGTCCTGTCCAAGCCATGGGCTGCCAGCTTGGCCAGGAGTTTACTGTGGAGGACGGTGTCAAAGGCCTTGCTGAGGTCCAGGTAGACTATATCCACAGGCCTCCCCACATCCACCAGGTGCGTCACCTGATCATAGAAGGAGATCAGGTTGGTCAGGCAGGACCTGCCCTTCCTAAATCCATGCTGGCTAGGCCTGAGCCCTTGGCCATCCTGTAAGTGCTGTGTGATTGCACTCAAGATGACCTGCTCCATAATCTTGCCTGGCACTGAGGTCATGCTGACAGGCCTATAATTCCCTGTCTCATCCAACCATCCCTTCTTGTGGATGGGCACCACGCTGGCCAGCTTCCAGTCTTCTGGGACCTCTCCACTGAGCCAGGAATGCTGAAAAATGATGGAGAGTGGCTTGGGCAGCTCATCTGTCAGCTCTCTCAGCACCCTAGGATGGATCCCATCCGGTCCCATGGCCCTGTGGGGGTCCAAGTGGCTGAGAAGATCTCTAACTTCCTCTTGGAGCAGTGGGAAACTATGCAGCTCTCTGGATCCTTCTGCCAGCTCAGGAGGCCAGCTGTCTGGAAGAAGATCTGCCCTGCTAGTGAAAATTGAGGCAAAGAAGGTGTTAAGTACCTCTGCCTTTTCCTCATCCTTTCTTACAATATTCCCCTCCATGCCCACCAAGGAGTGGAGGTTGTCCTTGCCCTTCTTCTTGCTATTGATGTTTTTATAGGACTTTTTGTTGTCCTTCACAGCAGAGGTCAGTCTAAGTTCTAAATGGGGTTTTGCCTCCCTAATTTTCTTCCTGCATGTCCTAGCAACATCCCTAAACAATCCATGGGTTGCCTCCCCTTTCTTCCAAAGATAATACACCCTCTTTTTTTCCCTTAGTTCCTTTAAAAGTTCATTACCCATCCAGGCTGGCCGTCTGCCCCGGCGGCTCATCTTCCGGCACACTGGCACAGCCTGTTCCTGCACCTTCAATAGTTCTTCCTTGAAGTAGGTCCAGCTCTCCTGGACCCCTTTATTTTTAAGGGCTGTTTCCCAAGGAACCTTCTGAATTAGTTCCTTGAGTAGCCTGAAGTCTGCCCTCCTGAAGTCTAGAGTGGAGGTCTTCTTGCTGCCCGTCTTGGCTTGGCTGCATACTGAAAACTCTATTATCTCATGGTCACTGGTGCCTAAACACCCTCCGACCACCACATCACCCACCAGCCCTTCTCTGTTGGTGAAGAGGAGGTCAAGCATAGCCTCAACCCTGGTAGGCTCGCGCAGCACCTGGGATAAGAAGCTGTCCTCCATGCACTCTAAGAACCTCCTAGACTGCCTCCTCTCTGCTGTGTTGAGATCCCAACAGATATCAGGCAGGTTGAAGTCACCCATGAGAACGAGGTCAGGCGATCTTGAGACAGCCTTAAGCTGCCTATAGAATGCCTCATCAACATCCTCCTCCTGGTTGGGTGGTCTATAACAGATTCCAACCAGGATGTCTGCCCTGCTGGTCTTCCCTCTAATTCTCACCCACAAGCACTCAACCCGATCATCCCTGATCTCCATCTCAACGGCATCCAGTGCGTCCCTGATGTACAGGGCCACCCCTCCACCCCTTCTTCCTTGCCTGTCTCTCCTGAAGAGCCTGTAGCCATCAATTGCAGCGCTCCAGTCATGTGAGTTGTCCCACCACGTCTCTGTGATGGCAACTACATCATAACTTTCTTGCTGTAACAAGGCTTCCAGTTCCTCTTGTTTGTTACCCATGCTTTGTGCATTAGTGTACATGCACTGCAGCTGGGCTGCTGGTTTCACCTCTAGCTCTAGCTCCCCCAGACTCCTGCCTGAGGGCACTGGTTTCAACCCCTTCCTCCTTCAAAGCTAGTTTAAAGCCCTGTCAATGAGACTTGCCAATTCCCTTCCCAGAATCTTTTTACCTTTGGGGGATAGGCCATTCTCATGTATTGTTACCTTTCCCCTCCTCTGGGACAGATGTACTCCATCTGTTACCAGCTGACCTGGTGCAGTAGAAAGTTCTCCAAGATCAAAAACCCAAAAATTCTTTCAACTGCACCAGCCTCTAAGCCACTTGTTGACTACAGCTTCTGACCTGTTCCTTATTGTGTTCCCTCCTGCAACTAACGGTATCGATGTAAAAATTATTTGTGCACCTGACGCCTCAACCAGATCTCCCAGGGCCCTGAAGTCATCTTTGATAGCCCTGGGAGTTCTGGTAGCAACATCATCATTCCCTAACTGCATGACCAATAAGGGATAGTAGTCAGAGGGCTGTACCAGACTGGGCAGCCTTCTGGTACCATTTCCAACTTGGGCTCCTGCTAGGCTAATAACTTCCCTATGAGATGGGTCTGGCCTACATATGGGACCTTCTGTTCCCCTCAGGAGGGAATCACCAATAACAATTACCCTCCTCTGCTTTTTGAGGGAGCAAGTCCTGATGCCAGGGGAAGGCTGTTTAACCTTAGACTGCTTTGCCTCAGGCTGTTTAGCCTCAGGGAATACCCCAGATGGTGTGTCCTCCGGCATCAGTATCACCTCACCCTCGATCTCCAGTGCCCCATACCTGTTTTCCAAGGGCAGCGAGGGAGGTGGGGGGAGGCAAGGAGGTTTTAATTTGTGTCTTTTGAGAGGAACCTGCGTCCATTCCCCTCTGCTTTTTGGACAGCCAGTCTCTGCTGGGGGAGCCTGTGGAGCCTGCTTACTAGGGTTCATCTCTTTCCTCCTGTGGCTCATCTCTTTTCTACATTCCCATACATCTGTAAGACTAGCAACCTCATCCTTTAGTCCAGCCACCAGGTTGAGCAGATAGCCGATCTGCTCACACCTAATGCAAGACATGCTTTCACTACCCTTATTATTATATATTATTTTGCTGGATTTTGATAGCAAGCGCTTGTATTCCTGAGCATGGGATACTTTGCATGCCATCACTGGTAGCATAATGCCTTGTGTGACACTGAAAGTAACAGGCTTTGTTCAGCTTTTACTGTATGAGAGATTATGCTATAATGCACACAGTGAAAATCCATATTGCATATTGTGCCGGATTAATGTTAGAGGGTAGGAGAGTTCTGCAGAGGGACCTTGACAGGCTGGACAGGTGGGCAGAGTCCAATGGCATGAGATTTAACAGATCTAAGTGACGGGTTCTACACACTGGCCGCAACAACCCCGCACAGCGCTACAGGCTGGGGTCAGAGTGGCTGAAGAGTGGCCAGGCAGAAAGGGACCTGGGGGTACTGATTGATAGTAGGCTGAACATGAGCCAGCAGTGTTCATAGGTGGCCAAGAAGGCAAATGGCATCCTGGCTTGTATCAGTGTGGTGGAGTAGGAAGGTTCCCCCACACACACAAAATAATTCCATAGCTAACTCAGCTGGAGAAGCAGATGAAAACTATATTTTACAAGCTGATATGGAATGCAATGAATATGTACAAAAACATACAATATTTACAATATATACAGAAATATACAGCAATGTATGTAATACAGGAAACCTTTCCCCAACCCCCCTGCGGCCAGAGGTGTTCGGCCTTGTCTCGATCCGGAGAGGGAAAGAGATTCAGGTTTTTAATGACAATTCCTGTGTTGTGAAATTAGAGGCACAAACGAGGCCAAAATATCAACAGCTAGACTATTTATTACATAAATAAGGTGGATGGACATAAATAAAGTGGAGGGATCAGAAGGGGAGAGAGAGAGGCAATAGGAAGAGAGAGAAGAAAGGGAGAAGAGGGAAAGAATTATATTACCACACCCCTCACCCCCAAGACAGTTTGAGTCTGTGGAGGAAAGGTGCTGCAGGAGATGTTGGGTCTGTAGAGAAACGGTGCTGCAGGAGATGTTGGGTCTGTAGAGGAAGGGTGCTGAGGCTTTGGCTGTAGAAGGGATGAGGTCCTCTGGGCAGCTGCTTCAGCTCCATGAGTTGCAGCAGGCGGAACTTAGAGCATGGAGAGAGGGTTTTCAGAGTCCAAGATCCGTTGTGTTGGCCCCGTGGTGTTTCCAGCGTGTGGTGCCGTCTTCTTTCTTCTGCATCTTGCTTCTCCAATTTTCTCCTCCAAAAGCCAGTAGTTGCTCCAGTCTTTTATACAGTTTTTTAGGCCTTAGGCAAGTGTCCAAGTGTTGTTCCCCAGGATATCGTTCTGGGAAATCATCTTTAGGTAAGTGTCCAGGTATCGTTCCCCAGGAAATCTTTCTGTGTACTCAGGTGAGTTTGGGCAGCCACTGGATAGAGGGGGAAAGGCCTCCGCCTCCTCCTGCTCCATCTAGCTACCCACACACTCTTTTCACATCAGGAACCATTGTCCTTTCCTGGGGTATCTGATGGCTGGAAATGATCTTGTCCTGAAGGTGTGAATGCTGGGCCCTTGGGCCATTGTTGTAGGCCAGCTGCAGTCCCGTGAGCAATGGTATCTTTGCACCTTCCAAGAGTCCTTCCAGTGGCTCTGCCCAATGCACATCAGCTATTGTCTGGACAAGCAGCAAGTGATTTTATCTTTGTTGAGTCACTCCAGGAGAGATAAGCTTTAGTCTCTCACAGGCCTGACCCTCCCTTCTCCCTCCCTACCTCCCCTTTTTCCCAAAAGGGTTAGAGAGAAAGAGAAAGGAAGGTAATTAAAAGGGGAAAACTTTGTTAAAGCTCAAAGCAAATGCAAAAGTTAGTTTTCTCTTATCTGGTTAGCAAGAATCGTCCCTGCGTAGCAAGCTGCTGCTTCAGAGAGAGAGAAACGGGCCAGCTCACAGTACAGGGGGAAGAAGAAGACTGACTGCCCCCCCCCCCCCCGACTGAAAGATGAAGCTAGAACCTACAGCCGGGTTCCACCAATGAAATTGGATTAGCATATCTTTTGTTTTCATTTATATCCCAAAATATTCAGCCAGAGTGTTCAGAAAGTGTCCCTTTCTTAAAGGCACAGCCTAAACCGGTCACAATCCACCCCTGTTAAACAATTTCATTGGCTGTTCGTACTGTCCATCCAATCGAAAACAATATCTACAGTTTGTAAGTAAAGTTCATAGTCCATTCCGGCTATCCTCAGGTGTAGATGATTCAGAAGTCCAAGAAACAAGAAAAATGGAAAACAGTTTGTCTCTTCGCAGATGAAGCGAAGAAAAGGGGAAACAGAGAAACAGGGACTCTCAGTTGACTCAGGGCTCTCAGGGTTTGTGCACTGTCGATTCCTCAGGGATTCTTCCTTTGGGCGCAATGAGCTGTACAACACTCTGAAATTAAACTCTTTCAGCTAAAGTTAAATTTCTTTGTGGAATACACTGAATTTCACCATTTTCTTGCATTACCCAATAAGTGTGACCAGGACCTTCAGCTGAAAACACCCCTCGGACAGGTTTAGCCTCTCCTGAGGGAGAAAATACCCAAACAGTTTTACCTAACAGATTCTTTTCTCTAACAACAGGAACTCTATCACCTTCTACTTTCTGTAGCAGATCTGAGTGTGCCGGTCCAGCTCGGTTCACTGAACCTCTACTATTTACCAGCCAGGTTGCTTGTGCTAAATGCTTTTCCCTGTTTTTCAAAGATCCACCCCCCATGGCTTTAAGAGTGGTCTTCAACAAACCGTTGTAGCGTTCAATCTTCCCTGCAGCTGGTGCATAGTAGGGAATGTGGAATATCCACTCAATACCGTGCTCTTTGGCCCAGCTCTTTGCAAGGTTGCTTTTGAAATGAGTTCCGTTGTCTGACTCAATCCTTTCTGGAGTTCCATGTCTCCACAGGATCTGTCTCTCTAGACCGAGAATGGTGTTGCGTGCAGTTGCATGTGGAACTGGATAAGTTTCCAACCATCCAGTGTTAGCCTCTACCATAGTAAGCACATACTGCTTACCAGAATGAGAACGTGGTAGAGTGATGTAGTCAACTTGCCAAACTAGGATTGGCTCCTTATCTGCTCTGATGTAATCTTTACACACATTCCTCAATTCCTCCCTCGGTGACGAACAGCTCTCAATGTCATCTGACTCCTCTGCCTCATCTTCCTGAAGTTCTTGTCCCAATAATCTTACTGTCACTCTCCTAAGAATCTGCTTAAGGTCAGGAGTGCCACCTTTAGTTATTCTGCTATCAGCAATTTGCCCTGCATCTCCATCCAGTGATGATCTCAATAACTCAGCTATATCTTTAAGACAAACCTTTTCCTCCATCTCAGCAGGGTCTCTTTGAGCAGAAGTTCCCTCACCAGCATCAGCGTCAGCATCTGGATCAGCTTTGCCCTTTCCACTTCTCGTATTTAAAACAGCTACCTGCTTAACTGGAGCTGTGTTTGGATTTACAGCTGGCTTAATAGAAGCTGACAGGTTTTGAGACGAATCAGCTGCTGTGGAGGACACTTCCGGTCCTGCCGAAGAAGAAGGAGGAAATGGCTTTGCCTCATTAATGGCTGCCGAGGGCGTGGAAGCCATGTTAGGAGCTGCCGCTGCCGCTGGCTGATTGCCAGAGCCACCAACAGCACCGTTCAGAGCAGCCTTTCTGATGGACTTTTTAGCCTTGTCGTTAACTGATACAGATTCTGCACTCTCCTCATCACTAGACACTTCTGGGGTAGAGTTAGAGCTGTGCTTTCTGTGTTTCGCTCTACGCTTAATTACAAAGCAGGCTTTAGACACTTTTTTTTTCCCGATACAGAGCATATAACAAGAACACATTACTTATCACCAACAGCAGGATTGCACACATAAAATAAATCACCTCTGGATCCCAGCCATCACTTAAAACAACTCTTTTGCCTGCCGGGATCTTAAACTCCTTTATCTCTATGGGCAGAGTGCTGGAGGTCACATTCCCATATCTGTTAAGCCAAAAGAATCCCAGGCACCGGTCGTAAAGAAGCTGAATCTTATACTTAAACCATAAATACAATCTATACATCAAGTATCTGCCTAAGTGATCGAAAATCATTCCCATGAAGTACTTGTAGACCAGTACCGAACAAACTGAAAAGACCAAATGTTCTAAAATCCAAAACACTTTCATGTTTGCAACTCCGACTCGAGCAGGCAATAAATCAAGCAACCTTTTCGCCCAGCTTCTGGACAGCAATTATCCACAAGCCCCACGTTGGGCGCCAATTAAAAATATGTGGTGGAGTAGGAAGGTTCCCCCCACACGCAAAAGAATTCCACAGCTAACTCAGCCGGAGAAGCAGATGAAAGCTATATTTTACAAGCAGATATGGAATGCAATGAATATGTACAAAAACATACAATATTTACAATATATACAGAAATATACAGCAATGTATGTAATACAGGAAACCTTTCCCCAAACCCCCTGCGGCCAGGGGGGTTCGGCCTGTCCCTCCCTTCTCCCTCCCTACCTCCCCTTTTTCCCAAAAGGGTTAGAGAGAAAGAGAAAGGAAGGTAATTAAAAGGGGAAAACTTTGTTAAAGCTCAAAGCAAATGCAAAAGTTAGTTTTCTCTTATCTGGTTAGCAAGAATCGTCCCTGCGTAGCAAGCTGCTGCTTCAGAGAGAGAGAAACGGGCCAGCTCACAGTACAGGGGGAAGAAGAAGACTGACTGCCCCCCCCCCCCCCGACTGAAAGATGAAGCTAGAACCTACAGCCGGGTTCCACCAATGAAATTGGATTAGCATATCTTTTGTTTTCATTTATATCCCAAAATATTCAGCCAGAGTGTTCAGAAAGTGTCCCTTTCTTAAAGGCACAGCCTAAACCGGTCACAATCAGGAATAGTGTGGCCAGCAGGAGCAGGGAGGTCATTCTGCCCCTGTACTCAGCACTGGTTAGGCCACACCTTGAGTGCTGTGTCCAGTTCTGGGCCCCTCAGTTTAGGAAAGTGAGGAGTCACCATCACTGGAGGTGTTTAGGAAGAGACTTGGTGGGGTTCTGGGTGCCATGGTTTAGTTGATTAGATTGTGTTGGATGATAGGTTGGACTCAATCTCAAAAGTGTCTTCCAACCTGGTTTATTCTATTCTATTCTATTCTATTCTATTCTATTCTATTCTATTCTATTCTATTCTATTCTATTCTATTCTATTCTATTCTATTCTATTCTATTCTATTCTATAGCCCTGCTTACTCAGGGGACAAAAGAAACCTGACCCAGGTGAACAGAGAGGACTTGATTTCCCCCTCCCAGGAGGAGGGGTGCCCCAAGTCAAAGGTGCTCTATTCCACTCCCCCTTCCTTTCCAGCAAGCCTATAAATAGGAAGATGCTGTGGCCATTTGCTCTTTTTTTGCTCCTGCCTCACCTGTTCAAAAGGACCAACAGCTGCTGCTAGCCTCCTGGCTCTGCCATGTGGTTGGGCCTGGTCTTCTCCCTGTCACATCCATGCTTCTCTAAAGGACTGAAATCCACATACATCAAGGGAGATATGAGGCCATCCTAATTTGTTTTTGTTTATTTTCCTATTCATCCTTATTCCTTACCCTTGTAAACCCTGCCTGTTACTGCTATGCCAGGGCCTTTTAAATCCATGTGGGAACAGGAATGACACGACACCAATATGATGCATAAAACATTCATCTTTATTAACTAATAGCTCTACTTTTGTACTGTATACTCACACTATTCTGCAATATGATAGGCTGCTCTGCATCCTCATGAGCTGTCCATGTGTCCTTTTGATCAATCTGATTGGTTGTTGTGGTGGTGAGAGAAAGTTTGGTTCTCCTCCACACACAAAGAAACCACGGCTAAGTCAGTCAGAGGAGCAAAATGGATAAAGCTGTATTTACAAGCAGGATGAGATGCAGTGAATATATACACAATATACAGTATTTACAATATATACAGAAATATACAGCAAAGAACGTAACACAGAAAACTTTTCCCTTCTCCTGCAAGGAGGGTCCCCCAAAATGCTCCCTTCTTCCCCTTCCTCCCTTTTTTCCCAAAAAGGGTTAGAGAGAGAAAAGGTAATTATTAAGGAGGAAATTCTGTTAGCTCAAAGCATATGCAAGAATTAGTTTCTTATCTGATTAGATGAAGGTCAGCACCCACCAGCTCAGACAGAAAACAGCTGTTCAGAGAGACTGAAACAGACAGACTGAACTGAGATTCAAACTGAACTAAAGCTAAAATATGAAGTTGCATTCTACTAATCTACCAATGAAATTAGTTTAGACTTGTCTTTGTTTTCATTATTACACCAAAACATTCAGCCAGAGTGTTCCAGTAACTGTTCCTTTCTTAAAGGCACAGCCTAAAACTGTCACAGTTGTTGACATTTGCACAGATAGAATCACAATCCCAGATTCACATCCCCTGTTGTGTTACAATGTCTTCTTATAGCTAGCTTTCCCAACGGTTGTTGTATCAGAACAGCAGTTCATGTTCTTTTACAAGGCTATCATAATGCAGATTCTGAACAAAGCTATCATAGAGCATATTCTGAATTAGCTGCTTTTGTCATTCTAAGTGAGTTGCTTATGCTAATGCTTCATGACAGACCAGGCCCCAACACTGCTATATATATAGTTAAAAAATTTACTTCTACTTCCAAACTGACTCTGGATTATTTTTTCGGTAGATTTACCTCCTCTTTTCCCCTACCCCTTTTTTTCCTTTCTCTCCTTTTTCCTTAGGAAGCAAAAGAAGGGGGATGGGGGAGGAACTCTTGATTTGCTACTATCTGAGCTCTTAAACTCTAGCTAAGGCTCAAACCACTACACATATACATAAAAGGGGCATTTGGGAGCTTTTCATCTCACTGCTTTTATTGATCTGTGAATGATGGATTTTTGAATTCTAAGAAAAACATCAGAAAGGTAGATTTATAAAATGAAAAATAATTTTTAATGTTTATTACTATCCTTTCTCCCTGGAAACCACTCTGTATTTGATATTTAGAATCATAGAATCATAGAATCAGTCAGGGTTGGAAGGGACCACAAGGATCATCTAGTTCCAACCCCCTGCCATGGGCAGGGACACCCTACACTAGATCAGGCTGACCAGAGCCTCGTCCAGCCTGGTCTTAAACACCTCCAGGGACTGGGCCTCAACCACCTCCCTGGATAACCCATTCCAGGGCTTCACCACTCTCATGGTGAAGAACTTCTTCCTAACATCCAGCCTGAATCTCCCCATTTCCAGCTTCATTCCATTCCCCCTAGTCCTATCACTACCTGAGATCCTGAGAAGTGCCTCCCCAGCCTTCCTGTAGGCCCCCTTCAGATACTGGAAGGCCACAATGAGGTCACCTGGGAGCCTTCTCTTCTCCAGACTGAACAGCCCCAACTCCTTCAGTCTGTCCTCCTAGGAGAGGTGCTCCAGCCCTCTGATCATCCTCGTGGCCCTTCTCTGGACACGCTCCAGCATGTCCACATCCCTCCTGTAATAGGGGCTCCAGAACTGGACACAGTACTCCAGGTGGGGTCTCACCAGAGCTGAGTAGAGGGGGAGAAGCACCTCCCTTGACCTGCTGGTCACACTCCTCCTGATGCAGCCCAGGATCTGATTGGCTTTCTGGGCTGCAAGTGCACATTGAGAGCTCATGTTGAGCTTCTCGTCCACCAGCACCCCCAAGTCTCTCTCCTCAGGGCTGCTCTCCAGCCAGTCACTGCCCAGCCTGTATTTGTGCCTGGGATTGCCTCGACCCAGATGCAGGACCCTGCACTTGGTCTTGTTGAACCTCATGAGGTTGGCTTGTGCCCACCTCTCCAGCCTGTCCAGGTCCCTCTGGATGGCATCCCTTCCCTCCAGCGTGTCTGCTGCACCACACAGCTTGGTGTCATCAGCAAACTTGCTGAGGGTGCACTCGATGCCACTGTCCATGTCACCCACAAAGATGTTGAACAAGCCTGGTCCCAGGACTGATCCCTGAGGGACTCCGCTTGTCACTGGCCTCCACTGGGACATGGACCCGTTGACAGCCACTCTGGGTGCGGCCATCAAGCCAATTCTTTATCCATCTAGTGGTCCATCCATCAAACCCATGTGTCGCCAGCTTGGAGACCAGGAGGTGGTGTGGGACAGTGTCGAAGGCTTTGCTCAAGTCCAGGTAAACAACATCAGTTGCTCACCCCTCATCTATTAATGCTGTCACCTGATCATAGAAGGCCACCAGGTTTGTCAGGCAGGATTTGCCCTTGGTGAAGCCATGCTGTCTGTTCCAAATCACCTCTTCACTGTTCTTCTGAGTCATTAGTGCCTCCAGGAGGATCTGCTCCATGATCTTTCCAGGCACAGAGGTGAGACTGACTGTCCTGTAGTTCCCCGGTTCCTCCTTCTTACCCTTTTTGAAAATGGGAGTAATGTTTCCCCTTTTCCAGTCTGTGGAGACTTCCCCAGTCTGCCATGACTTCTGGAATATAATAGAGAGGGGCTTGGCAACCTCATCTGCCAGTTCTCTCAGCACCCGTGTGTCGCTGTGTAGGGGTCGGGGTAAGGAAGGTGACGGTCTGCGCGACAAGAATCAAACACAAGCAGAGTACACAGAAGGCCAAAAAGCAAGCCAGCAAAAGACGCTGTTTATTCCAGCACAGAACTCATATATTGTGTGTAGTGTCCGTGTGGCTGCCTGCAATTGGTTAATGAACTTTTCTCAAGACTCTCATGGGTCAGCGATAGCATTGCTATAGTTACTTGTTAAGTTAGTGCAGGTGGCCTCCCATCTTATCTTGTGGTTTCTCATTCCCACTCAGTCTGTCCGGGGAGTTTCCAGATTCTCATGGGAGCTCAGCGATGTTTTCTCACCAGAGCTCTTCCGAGGGTTCACAGATACATCACAGTCCCCCACAATTCCCCCTTTTTGTTTTTCTGCTACAAATGTCGCTTTGATCATCTGCTGCAGGGCCCTTTGCAGCAGATTAACCAAACAGGGCAACATCAGTAACATCACAATCACAATTACAATAACTTGATCTTAACATTCAAAAGAAACCAACCTGAAAATCCCCATCCTTCAAACAATCCTTCAAATTCTTGACAATCATGGCCCTGAACTAATAGCAAAAATTCTATCACACCCCTATTCTACAAAGGAGCACATCCAACAATACCCATGTCAGGCAATAGTTAAATCACACCAAGACACACACACAAAATGTTGTTTTTGAGCTCAAAGGCTCAGTCTTCCCGGTAATGTCCTCCCATCTATTCACCGGGACACCAAGCAGGTGGTGAAAGGACTCATAGGTGTTGTTACCGAGAGGCACAGCTTATCTTGTTTCAGGATGTTAACAAGTATGACCCACACATTCTCTGTGGTAGTTTTGGAATCTGCATGATTCTTGCAACAGTCAGTGTCCAGAGGGTGATGAAAACGCTGGTCGAACCCATCTTGCTGGAACCCAGCGTGGTCCAGAATCTGTTGAAACACAAGCATACCCTCGTCCCCAAGTTATTAAATCACAAGGATCAGACCACTGACCTGTTTGCAGATCCCGAACCCTGACTTTAGCTCCTGAGGGCACCCCGCTGGTGGTAGCCAGGGAGCCAAAATGACGCAATATCGGGGTTCCTTAGAATCACCAGAAATCTGCAAGAAATTTAGAACGTACATAGCTTTGTTCAGCCGAGCTTCTGGAGGATCCCCTGCCATTCCCCCTTTTTGTTTTTGCAACAGTTGTTTTAATGTGCCATGTGCACGTTCAACAATGCCTTGTCCAGTAGGAGAATGAGGGATACCTGTAACATGAGTTATACCCCATGATTGCAGAAATGAGTTAACCTTTGCAGACACATACGCTGGACCATTGTCTGTTTTTATCTGAAGAGGAACTCCAGCAGCAGAAAAAGCTCGCTGCCAATGACGAATAACATCTTTGGCAGTCTCTCCTGTGTGAGCAGTAGCAATGATGACTGAGGAAAATGTATCAACAGACACATGAACAAATTTTAACCTACCAAATTCAGCAATGTGAGTAACATCTGTTTGCCAGATCTGGAGGGCTCTCAACCCCCTGGGATTAGTACCAGAATAGTGAGGAATATGCTGGCCCTGACAATCAGGACATGCAGCAACAATACCTCGAGCTTCAGCATTGGACAACTGAAACTGCCGTTTTAGAGCACGATAACCTTGATGAAAAAATTGATGAGAAGCTATTGCTTGTTGTTTGATATTTGGAATTGGTCCCATTGCTACACCCGACACAAGTGCATCTGCTTTTGCATTCCCCTCCACCAAAAACCCTGGTAAGTTTGTGTGACTCTTAATGTGCAAAACATAGTAAGGAGCACATCGTTTCTGAATCTCAGTCCATAGCAGTTTTAAGACTCCAAAAAGCTTTTCCTGTTTAACGTGACCAAGGACAGCTTTATCTAAACGCTGCACTAATCCAGCCACATAGGCTGAATCAGTAACAATGTTTACAGGACAGGAAAATTGCTGAAATACCATAGTCGCAGCCCTTAACTCAACAATCTGAGGAGAGCCTTCTTGGAATTCCACGGTATTTTTCCAGCGATCACCATCATACCACACGATAGCTGCTTTTCCTGTTTTTCCCGAGCCGTCAGTGAAAACTGTGGGACCAAGCACAGGGTTAGGTTGACTCAACTGTTTTTGTGAAAATTGGATTTGTCCACCCATTTTTATTAAGGGATGGGAAGGCAGATGATAACCAATTTGACCTGTATAATTTGCCATTGCTGCTTGTAGTGCTGGACTGTTAGCAAGGCACCAGTCAAAATATTCACTTTGTACCGGTATCACAATTTTCTCTGGATCCCTTGCCAACAATTCTGCACAGCGAGCTCTTGTTTTTATAATAATCTGAGCCAAAAGCTCAAACAGGCCAGGAGCGGTTCTCTTGGTTTTAAAAGGTAAAAATGCCCATTCTAAAACATGAAGAGGATCTTGCCAGTCAGTATTCCACTGTGCAAGCATTGCAAAAGGTATCAGATCATCTATTAAAACAAACACTTGAATCGATACAGCCAAATCAATTCTCCATACATGCTTTTTGTGGATGGCTTGTTCTACTTCTTCAATTACCTGCTTTGCTTCTGGAGTTAAAGTTCGTGGCGCAGAAATGTCTGAGTCCCCTGTTAGTAACTCTAAGAGTGGTTGCAATTTAGAGGATGTCAACCCTAAATAAGGTCGCACCCAGTTAATCATTCCTGCTAATTTCTGGACATCATTCAAGGTTTTTACATTTACTTGCAGCTGAATTGGTTGAGGCATTACTGTTTGATCTAATACTTTCATGCCCAGATACAACCATGGCTGTTGACGTTGTATTTTTTCTGGAGCAATCACTAATCCACAATTTTGTAGTGATTTTTGCGCCTCAGTTTCCATTTCAGCTAGCATTGTTTGTGAAGGAGCTGCTAACAAGATGTCATCCATATAGTGATAACAGTAGCCTTGTGGAAACGCAGCCCGAACAGGACTTAACGCTTTTGCCACAAACCACTGACAAATGGTTGGTGAGTTTTTCATACCTTGAGGTAGAACCCTCCACTGATACCTTTTGGCTGGTCCACTGTTGTTCACTGAGGGCACCGTGAATGCAAATTTCTCTATGTCCTGTTTAGCAAGAGGAATGGTAAAGAAACAATCTTTCAAATCTATTATTACAATTTCCCATTGCATTGGAATCATGGTTGGTGAAGGCAACCCTGGCTGCAAAGCCCCCATAGTAGCCATCACCTCATTGATTTTTCTCAGATCATGTAACAAACGCCATTTGCCTGATTTCTTTTTTATCACAAACACGGGTGTGTTCCAAGGACTGTGTGAAGGTTCTATGTGTCCCATAGCTAACTGTTCCTCAATCAAAAGGTGCAGGGCAGCAAGCTTTTCATGGGTAAGGGGCCATTGGTCCACCCAGACAGGCTTTTCTGTTAGCCATGTTAATGCCAGTGTGGGTTGTGTGATGCCCTGCATTGCAATGACCCCTAGCAAAAATCCGTCGTGATTTTCACTCCCCACTGCCCCAAACAGTCTCTTCCCCATAGATTAAGGGGAGCCGCGGTCACATATGGTCTAACAGTGGCCTTTTGTCCCTCAGGGTTGGTAATCACTACAGGTTTAGCACTCATAAAACTGTTAGCAACCCCACCGAGTCCTACCACACTCATGTTGTTCGATACCAGTGGCCAGGCAGGCGGCCAGTTACGCTGGGCGACGATGGTAATATCTGCTCCCGTGTCGAGTAGTCCTGTGACTTGTATCTGTGCAGGAGTAGCACGGTCCATGGAGAGCATGCAGGTCATTTGTGGTCTCTTCTCAGTAATTGTCTGAGACCATAACACTGCGGGTGGTCCTGTCGATCCGAATCCTTTGTCACCACGGATAGTCTGCTCTGTTCTGGAAACATGACTCACAAAAGGTACAAGCTGAGCAATTCGAGTCCCTTTAGGAATTGTCACAGGTGGTGTTGCAGTAGATATTAAAGCACATATCTGCCCATCATAATCAGCATCAATTACCCCTACATGTACGTCTATTCCTTGAAGGGTGCCACTAGATCGTCCTATTAATAAAGCACTGAGCCCGTTACCAATTGGCCCCCATGCATCTAAAGGCACCTTATGTGTCTTTGTATCTGAAATAGTTATTACATCGGCTGTGGATACATCCATCCCTGCTGATCCCCTTGTGCTGGCTGATAATTTGTCGCACAAGGTTGGACCTGCTGGGCTGGGTATGCCCCGCTTGGAAACGGATTGCTGATATTGGGGGTATTTGTGTCATCACGCGCCCCTTCGCGTTCTTTTTCCCGTTTCCCTGCAAAGGCTGACCACTTGCATGAAATTTAGATTTGCAGCCTTTGGCATAATGACCAGGTTTGCCACAACGAGCACAAAAAGAATTTTTCAGGTTAACTCCCAGCTGTGCTTTCACTTGCTTACAATTAGCTTTCACATGTCCCTCTTGCCCACAGCTGAAACACCTTACGGGGCCTCCTGATTTTAAGGCGGCTGCAAGTGCAGTCATCTTAAAATCAGTGCTGCCGACCTTTGAACAGGCTGTTACCATATCAGCTACAGATGGTTCACCTGGCAATGCTTCAATAATTTTTTGGCAGTCAGCATTTGCATTGTCTTTCGCTAATTGACGACACAAGATTTGCCTGAGACTCTCATCATCAACTTGTTTCTCAATAGCAGCAGAAACCCTCTCCACAAACTGCAGAAATGGTTCCTTAGGCTCTTGTCTAATAACTGTGTATCGAGGACGTGGAGATGCAAGCTCCATCGTCTTTCGAATTGCAGACATGCCTATTCTTTGACTCTGTTCCAGTACAGAAGGATGCCAGTGAGCTTGTGTGTTAGGATTAGAAAACACAGGTCCTGTGCCCATGAGAGCATCTGCCCCCACACCTCGCAGAACATCGTTTTGATCCCTTTGCATGTTTTCTATTGCAGCCTTTTCAGCTAATTTTTTCCAGCTAGTTTCAAATACTGAATACTGAACAGGCTGAAAAATGATCTGCGCAAGGTGATGAATGTCAAAGGGACACAGCAAATCAGTGTCTATGATACGCAAAAGCTGCATAGTTTCACTGGAATTGACACCATACTTTGCTACTGTGGATCGCAAATCCTGTACGACTTTCCAACCCAAAACCTGATGACTATCCTGCTGCCCCGATCCCGGAGCCGCTTTTTCCACAGGGAAAGCCATAGGATCATCTGAAACACCCGTAGGAGAAGAATTCTCCTCTGTTCTAACCGATAAATGTGGCGCATCCAAGATTTCCACCAAACCCCAGTCACCCACAGCAGCAGCTTTCTGGCGAACTTGCTGCCAGAATCTTGCTGCCGAACGCGGAGTAACAGTCACACTGCAGGGAGGCAAGGTCCAGGGTGCAGACCGACGCCCACCCCCTCTCGGTTCTCAACATTCTTTCTCGCGGCCACAGTCACACTATGATTTACTGCTTCCCCCTCACTCTCGTCCTCGCTATCAGATGGCAGAGAGGGTAATTGTTGTTGTAAAGGCAGTTGTTGGTGTGAAGTCTGTAGATTATTCAACTGATTACATTCCTCCTTTTTTACATGTCCTTTCAGCTGCTCTCTCGGAGATTGATAAGCCAATGGCATTTTCGCAAAGTCATTGGGACTTTTCCAATTCATCGGGAACTTAAGTTGATCATTAGGAGAAAGCTGCTTCTCAGCAGCGCTTGTTATGTATTGCGCTGTTGAATCTACTTCTGAGCAGCCAGACGAGGGGGGGCCAGGGGGTGCAGAGGGTGCCGGCGTGTCCTCTACTGATTTATTCATTTCCCCCATAGCCAGATCATTCCTTTTCTCTTTCAATCCCCCCATCATTTCCTCTTCTTCCTCCTCCTGCTCCTGCTTAAGATCTTGTAGTGCGTCATAAAGCAGGCGCCAGGTAATTGCCATATCAACCAGTTCCTTGTCTCCTTTCGAGATAGCGTCCCACAAGTAACTACCTAGCTTGTGCCAGGCAGGAACGCTGAAGGCTGTAACAGAGGAAGGCTCAAAACCTTGCTGCTTGCCCCATAAGAGTAATTTCCTTAAGTCGAAATCTTTAACTTTTAGACCCCTACATTTCAATAACGATTTCCAGGTTCCAAGGACTAAGTCCTCATCTTTTGTTAATTTCTGACCCATTATGTTCCCAGTGGCTCACCTACCTCAGCCGGGCAGGTGTCAAAGTTCAGGTCCGGACCAAAAGGCAGTATCCCACTGCTCTCAGCTACACTGGGCACCGTCACCGTTGCCGCAAGCACCTGCAGCCCAAAACGTCTTCAACTCTCTTCTTGGGTCTTCACGTCGGGGGTCACCATTTGTCGCTGTATAGGGGTCGGGGTAAGGAAGGTGACGGTCTGCGCGACAAGAATCAAACACAAGCAGAGTACACAGAAGGCCAAAAAGCAAGCCAGCAAAAGACGCTGTTTATTCCAGCACAGAACTCATATATTGTGTGTAGTGTCCGTGTGGCTGCCTGCAATTGGTTAATGAACTTTTCTCAAGACTCTCATGGGTCAGCGATAGCATTGCTATAGTTACTTGTTAAGTTAGTGCAGGTGGCCTCCCATCTTATCTTGTGGTTTCTCATTCCCACTCAGTCTGTCCGGGGAGTTTCCAGATT
>JAWKAJ010000185.1:0-12500 GCA_033816785.1 Picus viridis
CGGTGGGGCAGGAGTCAAAGCGGGGAGGAGTGGTGGCCGGCGTCGGTCCCACCGAGAAGGGAAGCCAGCCCGCCCGGGCACGGCGAGAGAGAGCCCGGTGGCGGCGGGGAGTTTCCCAGCAGCGGGACCCTCTTGACGGGGATTTTCCCCCCACCCACGGCCAAAGCCGCCAGCCCGCGGGGGCACGGCGTCTTAAGGGAAAGGCAGCGGGCGGTGACCCGGCCACTCGTCGCCTCTGGAGCCTGGCGTGGGGTGGGGAAGAGGAGGCGGAAAAGCCGTTGCCGATCGCGGCTTGCTCCCGGCTCCTGCGGGGCTCCTTCTGCCCTTGTGATCGATGAGGCCTTTCGGGTCGCGTCGGAAAGGGCCCCCGGCCTGCAGGGCAAGGGCGGTCTTCCTTTCCACTTCGCTTCCCGTTGCGTGTGAGGTGTCGTCCTCTTCCCAGCCCCGAGCGGCTGGCGGTGGGGGAGCCGTGGCGTTGGTGGCGGGGCGCGTGCCTCGCCGCATCTCTCCCGTTTCCACCGCTCCCCCCGGCGCTGGGGCAGGGTTCTGGGACTCGTCTACCGAACCCGGCTTTGTGACCGCTGCGCGGCCCCGTGAGTTTTTCAGGTGTCCTAAAACGTGCGAGGCGCCGGCGTCGTCCTCGGTGCCGGGTACCCGTGGGTGCCGGCCGCGAGCAGCCGCGTGTGGCGGGGGTTGGCCGAGCCGAGAAAGAGAGCAAAGGCGGCTTGGTGGCCAAAGTAAGTTAAAAGCGCCCAAAGCCGAGCCGCGCGTGAGGCCTCACCTGCCCGGGTGGGGTCCCCGAGGGGTCTGCCTTCAATGAACATAGCCTAATAGCGGCGGCTATTTGGCCGTCCCCCCGCCCGCTGCCGAGCGAGCCGCCCCGACTGTAAGGGCCCGGCATGCCGGGGGCGCGCCCCGTCTCCACGGGTCGCTGTCTCCTCTAGCACGTCCTAGTGCTCCCGTGGCAAGTCGGGGAGAGAGAGGAGGGCCTTCTCCCCGCCGGGCGTGTGGGTATCGCCCGCTTCCGCTGCTGCTGCCTGAATCGTGCCCGGGATCTGGCAGCCAGGGGCCGGCCTCGGGGGGCGGGTGAGCCCCAGCCGGCCTCTGCGGCCGCGTGGAGTCGGGAAGCGTGCGCTTGCGTGCGCACGCGAGGGAACTAGCCGCGTCAGCGGGGTTGCCGGGCTGCCTCGTCCGCGGCGTCGCGGGAGGAGCCCGTCCCGCCGGGGTCGGAGAGGCACCATCCCCTCGGGGGACGGCGGTGCCGCCTTCCCTGCCCAAGGTGCCTGGTTCGCGTTCCCCGCCGCCGGTGGCGTCACTGCCATGGCCGCCACGGCCGCGCGTCCGTGATGCCGGCTCCCGCGGGTCGGAGCCGGTGGACAGCAGGCGGAAAGGAGAGGCGAGAGAGATGGGAAGGAGGGATCCTACAGCCCTGCCCTCACAACCCTGCTGCAAAGGCACTTAATGAACTCCTGTGTTTTCCCTGTGCCCTGAGGCAATCCCCTTCTCTGGCACTCTCTCCTCCCTGCCACCAGCAAGCCCTCCTGGAGGGCCCGCAATTTCCTCATCAGTATCCAACCAAGTGGGCTATGTCTTGCGATCTCACTACTTTGTCTCCCTCCCATTTTACACAATACAACACGGTACCGCCTGTTTACAACACACAGAAAACACAACAAATACAATTACAACAATGATGACTGGTCCTAAATACACAACTATTGGTCACACTCCCATCCACAATTTTCACTTCGTCCCTTGCTGGCCGTGCTCCTTGCAGAGGAACGGAACTGCAGATCAGGACTCCCACACACTTCATAGATTTTTCTGTGTCTCACACACATACTCAGCCACACATTCAAAACATGAACAATGTTTCTAATACTTCAGGTTCTTTAGGAACCCCCTGGCCCCACACAGACTTAAAATATAAACAATGCTTATGATTCCCTTTGGGACCCCCCCGGTCCCACACTATAAACAACACTCATAATATATATAAACAATGCTTATACTTCCCTTCAGGACCAGGGCAGCTGTGCCAGGCTTTGAGAGTCCTTTCAGGGAAGAAGTTTTCTGATATCCAACCTAACCTTCCCCTGGCACAGTTTCAGGCCATTTCCTCTCCTCCTATCACCTGAGACTAGGGAGCAGAGCCAAATCCCCGCCTCACTGCAATGAGGTCTGCCCTCAGTCTCCTCTTCTCCGCACTAAACACCCCACAGCTCCCTCAGCTGCTCCTCCCCAGCCCTGCCCCCTAACGTTACTCAACAGCACCAAAGGGGAACAAATCCCTGCAAAGGTCTCTGTAAACACCAAGGGAACCAAAGAACTTTCAAACCTTTTTTATTCTAAATTGCCAACAAGAACCTGGCCAGAACCAAACTTACCCCCACCTCCCCCCTGCACCTGGTGGCCCATCTGTGGGTGATGTCCACAGCTGGGACCCAGAGCTGGGCTCCAGGAGGTAAGGAAAACTCTTTCTAAAACATAAAGGCACCAATTGCTCTCTGGACACAACCCCTGCCTGCCTCCTCTGCTCTTTGTGCATTTAGATCCCATTTTATACTTCCTGTCCCTTTCCAGAGTCTGCTGCTGGATCCAAGCCCTCCCACAGGCCCAGACAAGTACTTCCAGTGACTCCCCTCCTTGCAGCACCCCAAATGTCCTTGGTCAGTTTTAGGGTGCAGAGAGTTCCAGGGGTCCCCGTGAACCAGAAGTGCTGGAGGTGGTTTTGGGGGGAACAGGAACTGCTGCGACTGTGGAGCTGATGCCCCCTGCCTGGGCCAGCATCAACCTCAACATCACTCTCTGCATCCAGTGCTCTGGCATCCATCAGGGAGGGGACACCTTGAATCCTATTAACGCACGGTGGGGGGAAGACAAGAGAGAGAGGAAAAGAACAGAGAACCTGTGGCTCTTGAAATCTTCCCTACAAACTCCCCTTTTGCAAACAGAACGGCCCAATGGCACATTAGCCATTCAAATCCTGCCAGTCAGTTCCAAATGTTGTATGGCAGGCAAACTGCACATGCCTGACTCACCTTGTATTCTGGGAATGGATTTGCTGAGAGAAGGGCATTTCAAAGACCCGAAAGGTTATAAATGGGCTTTTGGAGTAGCATCTGTGGAAATTGATGGAGGAAAATTGAAGTTGTCCATCAGACCTGAGCTTTCTGATGAATCTGCAGTTGTGGGTCCCACCCACTTCTTCAGCCAAGCAAAGGGGATGCCGCCACTTTGCTCAGCTGCGCTTCTTCCCCAGGGCAGTCCAGGCTGGCCCCAAAGGTCGTTGCCGCAGGGCTGACCCCGTCCCAGGACCAGCCCTACCAGCCCTGCTGGGCTGACCCAGCAGGACCCCTCCATGCCATCCAGAGGGAGCCACCCGAGTCCTGCCAAGGGAACCTGCCTATCAGCTAGCCAATGTTCCATCTCTTCCCCACTGCTGCGGGAGGGAGAAGGCTGCCCCCACACTGTCGCCATCCAGACCAGTAGGAGCCAGCCCCGCGACAGCAGTCTGCTGGAACCTAACCTTGGTACAATGAAGGACACAGTGTATCTTCCCCGAGCTTTCCATTCAGTCCAAAGCCCTACGTCTAGCAGAGTAACCTCTGACGCATTGGAATATCTCTGTATATAGTTAAGCAGCCGTCAGTGTCCTGTTGATTCGCCATCTGGTGGACAAGCAGCAGGATTGCAGCCTTCATTACATCAATACAAATTAATTCTGTAAATATTCCAAGTGAGTCCAAATTATAAATACTAAACCACTTATGGGATGCATTTCACAATTGTGCACTAGAATATGTATATAAAATAGTGATTAATAGGTTATTAATTATTTTAATATGGACCTAGAGATGATTTCCCAGAACGATATCCTGGGGAACAACACCTGGACACTTGCCTAAGGGCTAAAAAAACTGTATAAAAGACTGGAGCCGCTACTGGCTTTTAGGAGGAGAAAATTGGAGAAGCAAGATGCAGAAGAAAGCAGACGGCAGCACACGCTGGAAACATCCCGGGGCCAACACAATGGATCTTGGACTCTCCGTGCCCTAAGTTCCGCCTGCTGCAACTCATGGAGCTGAAGAAGCTGCCCAGAGGACCTCATCCCTTCTACAGCCAAAGCCTCAGCACCCTTCCTCTACAGACCCTACATCTCCTGTAGCACCGTTTCTCTACAGACCCAACATCTCCTGCAGCACCTTTCCTCCACAGACTCAAACTGTCTTGGGGGGTGAGGGGTGTGGTAATATAATTCTTTCCCTCTTCTCCCTTTCTTCTCTCTCTCCCTATTCTCTCTCTCTCCCCTTCTGATCCCTCCACTTTATTTATGTCTATCCACTGTAGTTATGTAATAAATAGTCTGGCTGTTGATATTTTGGCCTCGTTTGTGCCTCTCATTTCACAGCACGGGAATATTCATTAAAAACCTCAATCTCTTTCCCTCTCCGGATCGAGACAGCTGTGTCACCTGCTGATCAAAGCCATCAGCACCAGCACTGCAAACACACACGTGGGGACTGCCACTGGGTACCAGTGCCTGACCCTGCTTGTCCTGGCCCCTAGAAACCCAGCAGCCTCCAATTTCCCTCCTGGAGGCTGCGGGTGGAGAACCCCAAGGATGAAAAGCTGTAGAAACTGTTTTTCCTTCCTGTCTTAGGGGAAAGGACTTTCCAGAGAGGCGCCTGGGTTGGGGCAGCCACCACACTGCTGGGGGCTGGGAAGGGGCATTTGGGGGTGGGAGTGAACTCATTTGGAAAGTCTCTGACTGCTCTGCCTCTGCTAGGCAAAACAATTTGGGTTCCATTGGGTTTCCAATGGTTCAGCAGCTGGGGCAGAGCCATGACCCAAGAGAATTGTGTTGGGCAAGTAAAGTCAAAGCAGGAGCTGCTGCTGAGATCGCCACAGCAGAGAGCCCACAGCCAACAGCAGAGGATGTTTGAGTTGGAAAAGACCGGGATGCTTGTCGAGTCCAAACATCAGCCCTGCTCTCCAAACACTTGGCCAGCTTTGCTGCCTTGCTCAGTGCAGACAATGCTCAGAGCTTAGCTCCAAGGTGCCCCCCTCAGCACACACAGCAGAGTGCTGCTGCTGCTGCTTTGCACCCCAAAACAAGCAGCAGGGGATTGAACTCCTTGGGAGTGCAAAGGCACTGAATCCAAAACAGAAATCTGAATTCCAGGGAATGGGGATATGCTCAGTGCTGACCAACAGCTAAAGCTGGGGGCAGGGTGTTGGGGGCCAAAAGGATGAGGCCAGACTCTTCTCAGTCATGCCCAGGGACAGGACAAGCTGGAGCCCAGGAGGTTCCATGTTGCAGTAGGGTTCTGGGTGAAACCCACAGTGACGGGGATGGAATTCAAGCAGGGGGGTAGGAAGTGCTCAGGTTAAGAGCTCCCGCCTGTGGCAGCAAGCCCATGGGACTGTCGACTGCTTTCATCGCAGCTACATTCGTTGCTCTCCTCTTGGCGTGGCTGCAGGGGATTGGTTAATCGACCTCCTCTTCTTACTGGCTGGCAATACTTATTAGGGTAGCCCAGCTGATTCTTATGTCATCTGTTAGAGTTACTTGTTAAGCCACCAACAGGTGGCTCCCATTTCATCTCTCCTTGGAGTTTCTTATCTTTCAACCATTCAGCCTGGGGGTCACAATCCCCCACAGTTTCATCTGACCAGGAGGAGAAAATTCTTTGCTGTGAGGGTGCTGGATCCCTAGAGCAGGCTGCCCAGAGAGGCTGTGGAGTCTCCTCTGCAGACATCTCAACCCCCCTGGTTACTGTGATCCTGGGCAAGCTGCTGTGGGGGTCCCTGCTTTAGCAGGGGGTTGGGACTGGATGATCTCCAGAGGTCCTTTCCAACCCCCACCATGCTGTGCAATTGTGTTCAAAACTGAGCTCCCATCCAACACAGATTGCAACACTTCAGCTCTTGGTTTAGGATTTGCCTCTCTTGTCAAAGAGACTTCCCCATCTTGGGTGAGCCCTCAGGTCCCTGAGCAGCCACCTCTCCTCTAACACATCCTGATGGTGTTCCACTGGTCCATTCAAGGATGGACTCCCTGTCAGGAGGAGCAGCTCAGCCAGCAGAGATGGAGATCTGCTGCCATCAGCAGACCTTCTTGTGGCAGCTCAAGCAGCTTTTGCTGCTGTGCTTCTCACCACCTTCTTGACAGGCCACCTAGCACCTGGGGCCCTTGTGGTATCCACCCACTTGATGGCATGCAGGCAGTCGTCCCAGTCAGGGGCCTCCTCTGGTGGCATCTGGAAGGAGATCCTGGACACCTGACACTTCACAGGGTGCTTTTTGAGGGTGACCTCAACTTCTGATTGCAAGGTCACTGTGATGTCCTTAGCATGGAGGTGTCCCACCTAGGGAGAACCAGAGTGCCAAGACCAACCTGGGATCACTGGCAAGGACAGGACAGGCTGTGGGTGTGGGGAGCAGCTGTGCCAGGAACACCTCTGTGAGGAGAGGCTGAGAGCCTGGGGAAAAGCAGCCTGAGAGACAATCTCTCAAAGTTTATCAAGAGCTAGAGGGTGGGGCACAAGAGGATGGGGCCAGACTCCTCTCAGTGGTGCCCAGGGACAGGGCAAGGGGCACAAACTGGAACCCAGGAGGTTCCATCAGTGAGGAGAAACTTCTTTGCTGTGAGGGTGCTGGAGGCCTGGAGCAGGCTGCCCAGAGAGGTTGTGGAGTCTCCTCTGCAGAGATTCCAAACCCCCCTGGTCACTGTGATCCTGGGCAAGCTGTTGTGGGTGCCCTGCTTTAGCAGGGGGTTGCACTAGATGATTCCCAAAGGTCCCTTCCAACTCCCGCCATGCTGGGATTGTGTCAAACTGCATCTTACTGAGGGCTTTGATAGAGAAGAACATCACCAAAAGATGCCATGTCCCACAACATGGAGCCTCTTCTGGCCCCAGTATGGTGAAGGTACAATTTTGCCCAGATACTAGATCTGACCCCAGCATGTGGACAGGTTTCCCCTCCTTCAGGAGGAAGACAAAAGCCAAGGCATTAGCCATGCCAGCATGCATTCAGCGCATGCAGTGCGTGTGCAATTACCAAGTATGGGCACAATTTCAGCTTCACACTTTCTATAGGCTGAGGCCAGTTGTCTATGAGAGTGCCCATTGGTCAAACCCAGCCTCGAGGAATCTATAAATATTACCCCTGTTGGTAAACAAGTGCCCCCTCTCTTACTTTGTCTCTGTACTTGCTCGATGAGAGCAGCTGTCGAGCCACAGCCTCTGCCATTGAGCTTGTTGTTGCTAGCTTCTATCATACATGCACGCATACTGAAGCCTCTGCATCGGGAGAAGCACTTTGATCGTGAGGATCAGCTCAGAGGAGGACCTTCGCTGAGCCCGAGCATCCAGCGTCGCCACAGCCAGTCGTACCTCCAGGAGAGCCCATCGTGCTATCGGAGGACTGGACCAGCCCCCGAGGGTAAGATCTGCCCAGCTGTCGGGGAGAAGGGACTTGATAGAGGCTAAGTCCGCATATGCCTAGCCCCGCCATAGCGGGAGGAGAGCCGCCACGTGCGCCGCTCTGAGCCCTGTAACCCCAGGGAAGACTAAAGCATTGTTCGTGCCTATACTGCACCAAACCCCAGGGAAGACTAAAGCATTGTTCGTGCCTATACTGCACCAAACCCGGGACTATTCCGAGCATCCTGCTATTCCTGTAAGCCCAGGAACGGAGAAGCCGCAGCTCAGCGCAGCCGCATTCTCTCTCCGAGGCTGTTTGCCACAGGGCCGACCCCATAGCTATCGTCCGACCGGGAACCTCTGAGCCTGCCTATCGGCAACCGTCGCCCCGCACTGCCGTGCGAGCCGACTCCCAGGGCCGACCCCACGGGCCGAACCCGACCAGCAACCAGTCCAGCGGCAGTAGTCAGCCGGACCCCCACCTTGCTACAAACAACGGCTACAGAGTATCTCCCACGTGCTTTCCACCCACTAGCACTCAGTTCAAAGTATCCGCGTGTGGCAGAGGAATCGCTGACGCACAGAAAGATTGTAATACTGCTGTATATAGCCAGAAGCCGCCCGCGTTCCGCCGAGTCGCCATCTAGTGGCCAAGCGGCGGAACTGCACCCTTCATTATGTAAAACAGAGATCGTCTGTAGATAGTTTAATTAAGTTCTAATCATAATACTAAGCCATTTATGGAATGTATTTCACGAACGTGCGCTAGAACATGTGTATAAGTTGTTGATTTATCGGTTATTAATAATTTGATAATAAAAATTAATATTTTCATAATTCATATTTCATATTAATAAATTTAATTACCTCTTCACAACACCCAGCAAAGCCAGGGATGGCATCTCCTAGGTGGCACTGAAAGGGGCTCTCACTGCTCCGTGGTCGCTTCCAGGAAACTGCCAGGCAGAGTCTGAGCAGCAGAGAAAAGCAGAGACAACCAAGCTCACCTGGGGGAGAAGTGGAAGGGAGCCTCTGGCAGCCACTCAAAGCACAGGGCCTGCCCCCTGCTGTGGTTGGTGAGGCTGAAGGTCACGGTGCAAGGGGTGCCCACGGCACAGAACCCAAACTGGATGTGATCCCCTGGGGCAGCTGTTGGCAATGAGAGAGAGAGGTCTCAGTGTGCAGGGAGATCTCTCTGTCCCCTACAAACCATAGACACACAGGGCTCCAGCTCTGCCTTCTCCAAGCCTTCCTTCCCCTGGGACCTGCAGCCCAGGATGTGGCTAGGCGTGGGCTGACATCACAGTGCCAGCTCACCTCCAGATCTGCACCTTCCAGCACCCCCAAGTCCTCTGCAGGGCTGCTCTGGGCCCAGCATGGACCCCTGAGGGACACCACTTGTTACCAGTCTCCATCTGGACATTCAGCTGTTAATCACTATCCTCTGGATGTGACCATCCAAACAATTCCTTATCCACCAAGCAGTCCACCCACAGAGGACACAAATGATCAGATGTGCTCTTCACAGCACCCCATGGATTGGCAGACCTCTTTTTAGAGGTCCTCAATCAAAAGCCTTGGCTCAAACTGCAGCCAGACAGCTCCTGCCTTAAGCAGAGCTGAGTCAGAGTGGTTTGGGCTTTTGCTGGCTGGCTGTGGGCTCAGGGGCAGCCTCCCTTCAGGCTGGGGACTCCCCATGCGCAGCAAAGACCTCAGGTGCTCCACTGAAGTGGTGATAACCCCCACCAGGACTCAACCCACCGTGTCCATAAGAATGGAAAAGCTTCCTAGAGCTTGCTAGGAGGAAATCAACCCTACAAAGAGTCCATGTGCAAAAGCCCCAGAGAGCCCCAGGGCACAAGCTAGGGCCAACATCTGGTTGCTGCTTGGCCAAGCCAGCAGCAGGACACAAGTTTTCCCTGTGTGAGTAACCACGTTTCATGGGTGATGAATTCACCTTCTCCATCAGAGTCCTTCAGGCTTGGTAGAGGCATTTGGTGGTGGGCCTGGCTTTCAAGAAGAAAACTCCCTCTTTATCCAGCAGGTCCAGCAGCACCTGGGAAAAGAGCAGGACCAGACTGGGGTGGGCACAGCCCACACTGCTGCTGTTCCACCACGGGGAGCCCAGCGCACTGCCCCCTTCTAACACAGCTCTGAGCGCAAGGCTGGAGCGAAACAAGGCCAAACCCAGGTGTCCAGAGACACTGGGAGATGATGGAAACAGAACCAGGCAGGATAGGAAGGACCAAAGTGATGAGCAAAAGGGAACTAAGCTACAATCGAGTTTAATTAGAGCCTGGTAAAACAGGAGCAAACACAACTCAGTGTTTGCTCCTGTTTCCAGGACACCAGGATGACATCCAGTCCAACCAAAAGGTGAGAAGAGAGACTGGGGAAAGCTCCACCCCGACTCTTTAAGCTGTGTTTCCCTGAGAAGGTTCCAAAATTCCCTTTCCCTGAGGAACTCCCTTCCTGCAAAGCAGAAGTCACGCAGACTTTCTGAGGCCCCTTTCCAGGGTGTTCCCTGAGGCAGGGTAAACACAAACCCCAGGCAGCTGCAAGAGAGAGGCGGCGGCAAGCAGTAGCGGCCAGCCGTAGCAGGGGCATGGGCAAGGGCGCCGTTAGTCCACCAGCTCGGTCGCAGGGGTTAGAGACCTCCCGGCAGCCCGGGGAGGGAACGCGGAGCCGGGGTCACAGTCTGGAGGAACGGACTGCAATCTCCCCTCTCCAGGGTAAAACGTGGGATGCGGAAAGCTGGAGCCGGGAGGGCGACGGGAGACGACAGCGGCAGTGGAGGGGAAGCGGCAGCGGGGACCGGCAGCGGCAAGCGGCGGCAGCGGGGCAGGCAGCTGCTAGCGGCAACCGGAGGACGGGGCGGAGCGGGCAGCACGAAGCAGCAGTGGAGGGGAAGCGGCATCGTGGCCGGGCGTCATGGACGGCCAATTAAAATCAAATGAATATAATTTTAATTTGATAAGAGCAATTTTAAGGGACAATAAGGGACATGCAAAACAGCGCTGGGTGCTAAAATGCACATTAATCACTTTCTAACTATGCCTTAAATATCCTTAATACATATGCATACTAAGGTGGGTTTATTTAAATTAGTTTATTCTTCTGGTGGTCTTTCAATGATGTAATCCTTTAGTCAGCACAACCGGTGGGTTGTGTGCTAAGTCCTTGTGATTGTGTCTTTTTCGTTCTGTTGTTACAATTAACGTTCTTTCCCAGAGATGGTCTTCACATAGGTTCTATTGATTCTCACAATCGTCCTTTGTGTTCATGTCTTCTGTAGCAACTTCTCTTCCTTTCTCATCCTTGAAGAACTTCTTCTTTTCCCTTCCCATCCTTAAAGAACTTATTTCATAATACTTCAATTGTTAGCTGTTAATTTCTAACATTTCACTAGGGCATTATAATGAGGCCTAAAAGAAACTTCACTCCAGTTACATACGTAAATTCTCAGTGTCTGGCCCCTCGTCTCATCATGCTGCTTCTGCTTTTGCTTTAATCAAAATCATCTAATTGACACGAATTATCATTCCATTTATCACAGACGGGGAGTGGCAAGCAGCGGTAGTGTAGCGGGGGCAGAGCCGAGCAGCGGAGGCGGCGGAGTTGGGGGGAGGCAGTAGCGCAAGAGAGACGGGCGGGGCGGGGCAGGGGCAAGCGGTTGCTTCGGGGAATGCTACACGGGACCCAACCTGCCCCGGCTCCGGCGGCAGGTTCCCGGTCCTGAGAGCGGCTGGACCCGGCACGGAGCAACGCGGCCCGGGGCGGAACTCCGGCGCCCGGGTCCCGGCTAGCTGAAGCGGATAGACCCGGCGGCCGGGTGCCGGTGCCTCGATGCGACTGGAGCCGGCTGCGGGGCCGGTCCCGGCACCCCATTCACGGGGGCAGCGGGAAGCGGCAGCTATGTTTGGGCTGGCGGGGCCGGCGGGAAGCAGTTATTTCCTGGAGTGTTACACGGAAGCCAACCTATCCCGGGACCGGCTGGACCCGGCGCCAGGCTCACGGTCGGCGAGCGGTGGTTTGGGGCGGGTGGGGGGTGTGTGGCCATTTGGGGGTTTCTTCCACTTTTTGTTTCTTGCCGTTCTCGATGCTTCAGCGAATGTCACACAGGCTGTGTCGATGAGGCACACTCGGATGGAGACGGATACAGGCACCCGCCCCCGACACACCTCCCCCCCTCTCTCCCCACATCCCCCGGAACCAGCTCCTTTTTTGCCCCCCGCGCCTTTTCCTCCCTGCCTACGCTGGCCCTGGGGGCCCTCCCTCGGGTAGCTGGGGGTCTGTGAGCGCGGGCCCACAGGCCCTGGCTGTTCCTTGCAGATTAAATGTCAGACCCAGCCGCGGCAGCGGCAGGAGGCAGCCGGGGAGGTGGCGACAAGTGACGGTGGAGGAGCGGAGTGGGGGGCACGGGGAAGCGGTAGCGCTGGGGAAGGGGAGGTGGAGAGGGAGGGGCGCGCGGACCGCAGAGACAAGCGGCAAGCCGGGGCACAGGCGAGGGCGCCGTTAGTGCACCGACTGCAACCTCCCCCTCCAGGGTACAACGTGGGGAGCGGCAAGTTTGGGGCCCGGGGAAACGGCGGTGGGGACGGGACGGGCAGCCGCGAGCGGCTAGCCAGGGCACGGCCACCGGAACCGCACCGCCTCGGTCGCAGGGGTTTGGAGAGCGCCCGGCAGCCCAGGAGGGAACTGGGAGCCGGGGTCACGGTTCGGAGGAGCGGACTGCAACCTGGTCCCCGCCTCCAGAGTACAACATGGGAAGGGGAAGCCGTGGCAGGTTTGGGGGGTGCCCAGCTTCTAGCGGCATCTGGGGGGAGGCAGCGGCAGCGTGGCCGTGGGGTGGAGGGGAGGCAGCAGCGGCAAGAGGCAATGGCGGCATCTGGGGGTCAGCGGCAAGCGGCACGGGGGGAGGGAGCGGGGTGGGCTTTTATAAATGCTGGCAGACCTTTTACAGCTATTAACGTATTCTTTAATAAAAAATGCTTAATAAAAGAACATCTAACAAAAAAAATTTAATAAAATAACAATAAAATAGACTGCGTCTATTTACTTACGTTACTG
>JAWKAJ010000185.1:22500-25000 GCA_033816785.1 Picus viridis
TGCACGGGGAGAAACCCCTTCTCTCCCGCCCACCACCACGGGGGGGTTCCCCGCTGGCCGCCCGTGCCGTCGCGGAGACGCCACGAAGCGAGGCAGCGGGGCCCCGGGGCAGCGAGGGGAGGGGGGGGGGGCGGGTGCACAACCCCGCCGGAGGAGAGCGCGCGCGCGCCTCCGCACCGGCCCCTCCGACGCCGCCGAACCGCTGCGACCCGATCCCGGACCGGTGTAACTTTTCCCCCGCTTTGGCCCCCGGGGGCCGAGCCCCGCCGGCTCGCGCCCTCGGGCGGCTTCCTCTCGCCGCCGACGCCCCGCCGCCGGGACGGAAAACGGCTGGCGAGCCAGAAAGCCCGAGCCCACGTGGGACGCCACCGCGGCGACCCGCCGGCCCCCGCCGGGCGGCGCACCCGCCGACCGACAAACCCCAGCGGGACTGGCCCTTCCATTATCCCCGGGCGCCACCGCACCGCCGACTTCACTCGCTCGACCCCTTCCGCGGCCCCGCGGCCAGGCGGACAGCGGACGGCGCTGAGCCGGGGGGGGGCCCCCGCTCTCCCCGTTTCCACGCGGAGACCGGGGGTGGGACGCCCCCGGCTGCCCGCCCGTCCCCCACCCGGCACGCGCCGGGAAGGCGAACGGGGAAGCCCGCGGGCGGGGCCCGGGACCTGGGACAGCCGCGGCCGGTGGCAGGTGCCCTCCGGCGAGGGACCCAAGCCGGAGACGCCGAGCGACGCCCGCCGCCGCTCGGACGCGGTCACGCCACCGCAACCGGCCCCCGGACGGAGGGAGCCGGCAGCGCGAGACCGCCGAGAGCTCGAGCTCGCCGGGACCCCGCTCTGGGGGGGGGCCTGGGCAAAGGGAAAAGCGGACCGGGAGGCCCGCAGCGGCCAGCGCCGCAGAAGCGCCGCCGCGGAGCCGCGGCAACACGCCCGCGACCCCCGCCGGGGGCGAGGCGCCCGGCCAGCCCCCACCGCGGGGGCTGGCCGCCCCGGCCCGCGAGAAGCCCGCGCTTCAACGCGCCGCCGGGGACGCCCGTGGCGAGGCGAGGCGCGGGCCGGACCACGGCCCGACCTCGCGCGGCGGCTCTCCGGCCGAGAGACCGGAGCGCAGAGAGGGGGGGGCAGCACAGACCCCTCCCCGGCCCGGCGGGGCCCCCGGAGGACGGCGAGCGCCACGGCGGCGGACCTAGCCAGAGGCATCGCGAGGGCAACCCCCCGCCCCTCTGAAGGCACCCGCCCGCCCACGCGCTCGCCCCCGCAGCCGGGGGTCGCGCGCCGAGCCGCCCGGGTCTTTAAACCACCGCCCGGCTTCCTCCGCGGCTGGGCGACGCCACGGACGAAGGCGCGGAGCGCTAGGTACCTGACCCTGGGGCGAGGGAAACGACACTTAAGGCCCCGCGGGGGTGCCTCCCCCCACTGCCGCCATCGGGGGGAGCGTCCGCCCGCGGGGGCCGCGCCCGACGTCCGCCGCCACCACCGCGCCCCTGGACCGGCCCGAGGCCCGGGGTTTCCCTCAGTGACCCGGCGCTGCGCTCGGGAGGAGGGACGCGGCTGGGGACGCCCATCCCGCGCGCTCGCCGGCCGGCGAGCGCCCGGGTGCGGCGGCCCCGGCGGCGGACCGGCGCGGGGCCGGCCACCACGGCGCCAACACGGCTGGGCGGGGACGACGGCCGGGCGCCCGCTCGACGAACGCCCGCGCGGACCGGGAGAACCCCTCGGCGCCCCTGCCCCTCCAGCGGCACGACCGAAGCAGGAGGGGCGAGGCGACGCCGAGGCTGGCGTCCCACGTGGGCTCGGGCTTTCTGGCTCGCCAGCCGTTTTCCGTCCCGGCGGCGGGGCGTCGGCGGCGAGAGGAAGCCGCCCGAGGGCGCGAGCCGGCGGGGCTCGGCCCCGGGGGCCAAAGCGGGGGAAAAGTTACACCGGTCCGGGATCGGGTCGCAGCGGTTCGGCGGCGTCGGAGGGGCCGGTGCGGAGGCGCGCGCGCTCTCCTCCGGCGGGGTTGTGCACCCGCCCCCCCCCCCCTCGCTGCCCCGGGGCCCCGCTGCCTCGCTTCGTGGCGTCTCCGCGACGGCACGGGCGGCCAGCGGGGAACCCCCGTGGTGGTGGGCGGGAGAGAAGGGGTTTCTCCCCGTGCACCCGAGGCGGGGCCGCGGGTTCGGGGCACGTTCCCGGCGGCGCGCGGCGGGCCTCCTCCGCGCCGAGGTCGGAGCGAGCCCGGGCGCCTGGTCCGGCCCCGAAGCGCAACGAGGTGCGTTTTTTTCCCTCCTCGGGGGGGGGGAAAAAGCCGGGAGCGCGGGCTCCCCGCCCCTTGCTTTTGCCGCTTCGGGGTTTCTCCGATTTTTTTCCCCCCTCCCTCCTGTGCTTGTACGGTCAGTGTGAGGCGAGCGGCCGCCGTGCCGCGCTCCGAAAGGGGCCGCTCCTTTGCGAGCGGTCCCGGCCCCTCCGCGCGTGCGGGGCGGTGCCGAAAAAGCAGACAACTCTTAGCGGTGGATCACTCGGCTCGT
>JAWKAJ010000186.1:0-28773 GCA_033816785.1 Picus viridis
CCAGCACCCCCGCGGCAGGCCGCGTCCCTCTATTGCCCTCACCCCTTTCCCAGCACCCCCGCGGCAGGCCGCGTCCCTCTATTGCCCTCACCCCTTTCCCAGCACCCCCGCGGCAGGCCGCGTCCCTCTATTGCCCTCACCCCTTTCCCAGCACCCCCGCGGCAGGCCGCGTCCCTCTATTGCCCTCACCCTTTCCCAGCACCCCCGCGGCAGGCCGCGTCCCTCTATTGCCCTCACCCCTTTCCCAGCACCCCCGCGGCAGGCCGCGTCCCTCTATTGCCCTCACCCCTTTCCCAGCACCCCCGCGGCAGGCCGCGTCCCTCTATTGCCCTCACCCCTTTCCCAGCACCCCCGCGGCAGGCCGCGTCCCTTTCCCATTGCCCTCACCCCTTTCCCAGCACCCCCGCGGCAGGCCGCGTCCCTCTATTGCCCTCACCCCTTTCCCAGCACCCCCGCGGCAGGCCGCGTCCCTCATTGCCCTCACCCCTTTCCCAGCACCCCCGCGCGGCAGGCCCTCACCCCTCTCCCCAGCACCCCGCGGCAGGCCGCCCTCACCCCTTTCCCAGCACCCCCCGCGGCAGGCCGCGTCCCTCTATTGCCCTCACTCCCTTCCCAGCACCCCCGCGGCAGGGCCGCGTCCCTTCGCTCGTCTCCGCCCCCTTCCCATCATCCCCCGCGCCAGCCGCTTGCCTCCCTGCCCCTCTCCCGGCATCCCCCGCGCCCAGGCCGCGCCCCCGAGGCCTGAGGAAGGGGCGGAGGGACCGGGAGGGCTGTCCCGGGCCGTGCCGGGTTAGGGTGGGTCGGACTGGGTTGGCTTGGGCGCGGATCGGCGCCGTTATGGAGCAGTTCCTGGCGGGCAACCGGGCGGCTTTGCAGGTAGAGGAGTTTGGGAGTGGGGGGATGGTTTGGGGGGAGGAGGGTGCCCAGGGAAATGGGGTGCGGGGGGGTGGGGTGGGGGCTGGGTGGACAAGGGATTGGGGTGCAGGGAAGATGGGGTGCCCAGGGGAGGAGGGTGCAGGGAGAAGTGAATGAGCAGGAAAGTAAGGTGCAGGGGAGATGGGTGCCCAGAGAAGTGGGGTGCAAGGGCAGATGGGTGCCCAGGGAGCCAGGGTGCAAGGGCAGATGGGTGCCCAGGGAGCCGGGGTGCAAAGGCAGATGGGTGCCCAGGGAGCCAGGGTGCAAAGGCAGATAGGTGCCCAGGGAAGTGGGGTGCAAGGGCAGATGGGTGCCCAGGAAGTGGGGTGCAAGGGCAGATGGGTGCCCAGGGAAGTGGGGTGCAAGGGCAGATGGGTGCCCAGGGAAGTGGGGTGCAAGGGCAGATGGGTGCCCAGGGAGCCAGGGTGCAAGGGCAGATGGGTGCCCAGGGAGCCGGGGTGCAAGGGCAGATGGGTGCCCAGGGAGCCGGGGTGCAAAGGCAGATAGGTGCCCAGGGAAGTGGGGTGCAAGGGCAGATGGGTACCCAGGGAAGTGGGGTGCAAGGGCAGATGGGTGCCCAGGGAAGTGGGGTGCAAGGGCAGATGGGTGCCCAGGGAGCCAGGGTGCAAGGGCAGATGGGTGCCCAGGGAGCCAGGGTGCAAGGGCAGATAGGTGCCCAGGGAGCCGGGGTGCAAGGGCAGATAGGTGCCCAGGGAAGTGGGGTGCAAGGGCAGATGGGTGCCCAGGGAGCCAGGGTGCAAGGGCAGATGGGTGCCCAGGGAGCCGGGGTGCAAGGGCAGATGGGTGCCCAGGGAGCCGGGGTGCAAGGGCAGATGGGTGCCCAGGGAGCCAGGGTGCAAAGGGCAGATAGGTGCCCAGGGAGCCAGGGTGCAAAGGCAGATGGGTGCCCAGGGAGCCAGGGTGCAAGGGCAGATGGGTGCCCAGGGAGCCAGGGTGCAAGGGCAGATGGGTGCCCAGGGAGCCGGGGTGCAAGGGCAGATGGGTGCCCAGGGAGCCGGGGTGCAAGGGCAGATGGGTGCCCAGGGAGCCAGGGTGCAAGGGCAGATGGGTTCCCAGGGAGCCAGGGTGCAAGGGCAGATGGGTGCCCAGGGAGCCGGGGTGCAAGGGCAGATGGGTGCCCAGGGAGCCGGGGTGCAAGGGCAGATGGGTGCCCAGGGAGCCAGGGTGCAAGGGCAGATGGGTTCCCAGGGAGCCAGGGTGCAAGGGCAGATGGGTGCCCAGGGAGCCGGGGTGCAAGGGCAGATGGGTGCCCAGGGAAGTGGGGTGCAAGGGCAGATGGGTGCCCAGGGAAGTGGGGTGCAAGGGCAGATGGGTACCCAGGGAGCCGGGGTGCAAGGGCAGATGGGTGCCCAGGGAAGTGGGGTGCAAGGGCAGATGGGTGCCCAGGGAGCCAGGGTGCAAGGGCAGATAGGTGCCCAGGGAAGTGGGGTGCAAGGGCAGATAGGTGCCCAGGGAGCCGGGGTGCAAGGGCAGATGGGTGCCCAGGGAGCCGGGGTGCAAGGGCAGATAGGTGCCCAGGGAGCCAGGGTGCAAGGGCAGATGGGTGCCCAGGGAGCCGGGGTGCAAGGGCAGATGGGTTCCCAGGGAGCCAGGGTGCAAGGGCAGATGGGTGCCCAGGGAAGTGGGGTGCAAGGGCAGATGGGTGCCCAGGGAAGTGGGGTGCAAGGGCAGATGGGTACCCAGGGAGCCGGGGTGCAAGGGCAGATGGGTGCCCAGGGAGCCGGGGTGCAAGGGCAGATGGGTGCCCAGGGAAGTGGGGTGCAAGGGCAGATGGGTACCCAGGGAGCCGGGGTGCAAGGGCAGATGGGTACCCAGGGAGCCGGGGTGCAAGGGCAGATGGGTGCCCAGGGAGCCGGGGTGCAAGGGCAGATGGGTGCCCAGGGAGCCGGGGTGCAAGGGCAGATGGGTGCCCAGGGAGCCGGGGTGCAAGGGCAGATGGGTGCCCAGGGAGCCAGGGTGCAAGGGCAGATGGGTGCCCAGGGAAGTGGGGTGCAAGGGCAGATAGGTGCCCAGGGAAGTGGGGTGCAAGGGCAGATAGGTGCCCAGGGAAGTGGGGTGCAAGGGCAGATAGGTGCCCAGGGAAGTGGGGTGCAAGGGCAGATAGGTGCCCAGGGAGCCGGGGTGCAAAGGCAGATGGGTGCCCAGGGAGCCAGGGTGCAAGGGCAGATGGGTGCCCAGGGAAGTGGGGTGCAAGGGCAGATGGGTGCCCAGGGAGCCCGGGTGTGGGGGAGATGGGTGCCCAGGGAAGTGGGGTGCAAGGGCAGATGGGTGCCCAGGGAAGTGGGGTGCAAGGGCAGATGGGTGCCCAGGGAGCCCGGGTGTGGGGGAGATGGGTGCCCAGGGATGTGGGGTACAGGAAGGACTGGATGCAAGGGTTGCTGGGTGCCCAGGGAACTGGGGTGCAGGGGGGACTTGGTGGCCAGGGAACTAAGGTTCAAGGGGAGATGGGAGCCTGGGGAATTGGGGTCCAGGGGGAGGACTGGGTGCCCCCTTGAGCAGAGGGGCACTGGATCCACGGGGACTGGGTGCCCAGGAAAGGAGGGAGTCTAGGGGAGAGCAGGGTGCCACGGGGGTTGGGCTGTAGGGGAGCTGAGTGCCCAGGTGGGGAGGGGTGCCCAGAGTGGGGTGACTGAGTGCCCAGCACAGTGGGGTGCAGGGAGGAGCTGGGTGTGGGTGCTGTGGGGAGCAGGGTGCCTAGGGTCTGGGGTGCCAAGGGGGAGTGGAGAGAGGAGTCCTGCTTGGGGTGCATCCCCCCCCTCCCAGAGGGAAGCTCTGCCACAGCCCCCCTGGGGGTCACCCTGAACCAGCTGCGCAGCCGGGGGCGCCCCAGCCCCTTCCCCTGCAGCCCCCTGCCAGCTGCAGGCAGCTCTCCGTTGTTGACTTCCTTGCCTTGTACCAAATAAATCAACGGATCTGGGTCACGGCAGTGAGTGATTGGCACCAGCACAGGCCCTGCAGGCAGGGTGGCTCCCCGGGGCACGTGGCAGGGCTGGCACCAGCAGCAGGGCACTTGGGGGGTGGCCTGGGGGGGGGGGGGGGGGGGCCTTTGGCTGCCTGGAGAGGAGGAAACCCCAAGGGCTGGAAGGTGTTCTCAGGGGCCAGGCAGCCCCCAGCTCACCACCTCTGGGAAGAAAACAGAAGAGCCCAAAAGCCAAACCACTGGGGGTTGGGGTTTAGACGGGCGATGCTGCCAGCGTGGTGCCCTCTGAGGTGGGCAGCTCCCTGTCCCCACGGCCATTGTGGCTGAGCTGGTGCTTGCCAGCTCTCCCCAGGACCCTGATGTGCCCAGGGGTTGCCTGATGTGCCCAGGGGCTGTCTGTGCTCCCCAGGGCCCTGATGTGCCCAGGGGCTGTCTGTGCTCCCCAGGGCCCTGATGTGCCCAGGGCTTGCCAGCTCTGCCCAAGGCTCTGATGTGCCCAGGGCTTGCCAGCTCTGCCCAAGGCTCTGATGTGCCCAGGGGCTGTCTGCTCCCCAGGGCCCTGATGTGCCCAGGGGCTGTCTGTGCTCCCCAGGGCCCTGATGTGCCCAGGGCTTGCCAGCTCTGCCCAAGGCTCTGATGTGCCCAGGGCTTGCCAGCTCTGCCCAAGGCTCTGATGTGCCCGGGGCTTGCCAGCTCTGCCCAAGGCTCTGATGTGCCCAGGGGCTGTCTGCTCCCCAGGGCCCTGATGTGCCCAGAGGTTGCCAGCTCTGCCCAGGGCTTGCCAGCTCTGCCCAAGGCTCTGATGTGCCCAGGGGCTGTCTGCTCCCCAGGGCCCTGATGTGCCCAGAGGTTGCCAGCTCTGCCCAGGGCTTGCCAGCTCTGCCCAGGACCCTGATGTGCCCAGAGGTTGCCAGCTCTGCCCAGGGCTTGCCAGCTCTCCCCAGGACCCTGATGTGCCCAGAGGTTGCCAGCTCTGCCCAGGGCTTGCCAGCTCTGCCCGGGCTCTGGTGTGCCCAGTGTCATGCAGGTGCCCCCCACAACGTGAGGTTCTGCCAGAGACGGGTCCTGGCCTGACCCCATCCCAAGGGCACCGCTCGGGGGGGGGTGGGAGGGTGGTGGAGGGGATGGCGCTTCGGAGGGTGCCAGGACCCCCACCCGCTGCCAGGGGTGGCAAGGGGCGGGGAAAGGGAGCAGGCTGGGGGTGTTCGGAGCGCATGGGTGCCCCCTCCCCTGACGCCCCCCCGCCCCGGCAGGAGCGCATCCGGCGGCGCCAGGAGGTCCACGTGGTGCTGGGGAACGAATCCTGCGACCTGGACTCCACCGTCTCGGCCCTGGCCCTGGCTTACTTCCTGGCGAAGGTGAGGAGGTGCCTGGCGGCCGGGGGGGGGGGGGGGGCCAAAAGGCGGCCAAAAAGCCTCACCGGGTGTCGCTCCCCCCGACCCCCACCCCCGCCGCCGCCGCCGCCGCCGCCGGCCGCAGACCTCCGCCGCCGGCCGAGCCGCTGCCTTCGTGCCGGTGCTGAACATCCCCCGCGGCGACTTCGCCCTGCGGACGGAGACCACCTCCCTGCTGGGGGCGCAGGGGGTCCCTGCCGCCTGCCTCATCTTCCGCGACGAGATCGACCTGGGGGCGCTGCACCGCGCCGGGCTGCTCTCCCTCACCCTGGTCGATCACCACGTCCTGCCGGGGTGAGCCGGGGCGGGGGAGGGGGCGGCGAGCAGGGAGCCGAGCCCCCACCCCCACCCAAGCCTCCAGGGATGAGGCTCCCACCCCCTCCCTGGGCAGAAGTCCCTTTGGAAGGAGCTGCTGCTGCTGCTGCTGCTGGCTTAGGGCTGAGGAGGAGCTGGAGAGCTCCGGGGGGGCAGAGGCTCAGCCCAAGCTCCGCTTTGCCTCCCGGCGAACCCGACCCAAACCCCTCCCAGCTCCGGGGGCAGGGCTCCGGGGTGGGAAATGTTCCTTTTCCGCCCCCCCGCCGCCGAAGCCATCCCAACCGGGCGCGGTGTCGTTCCCCCAGCGCGGACGCGGCCCTGGAGGAGGCGGTGGTGGAGGTGATCGATCACCGGCCGCTGGAGGGGCAGCGAGCCGCCGGCTGCGCGGTGACAGCCGCCCCCGTGGGCTCCTGCGCCACGCTGGTGACCGAGCGCATCGCCCAGGGACCCCCGGGGGTGCTGGACAGACTGACGGCCGCCCTGCTGCACGGTGAGGGGCGCCGAGGGGAGGTCGCCCGAGGCCGGCGCCGTCTGAGCAGCCCAACCTTGGCGCCAGGCTGGTCCTGAGCACCCCCGGGGGCGGGGGGGTGGCTGCACCGCCCCCTCCCCAGGCAGCGCAGCCCGAGGGCCGAGCTCTGTCCCTCACATCCAGCCCAACCTTCCCCCGGCACAGCCCTCAGGCTGCGTCCTGTCCTGGCACTGGGTGCTGGGAGGAGAGACCCAACACCCCCACCCCCCCCCGGCTGCAGCCTCCCTGCAGGGAGTTGTGGAGAGCAGGAAGGGCTCCCCGAGCCTCCCCAGGCTGAACGCCCCCAGCCCCCTCCCCAGCATCTCCTCCTAGGGCTGTGCCCCAGCCCCTGCCCCAGCCTCGGTGCCCCAGCCCCCTGCCCCAGCCTCGGTGCCCCGGCCCCCTCCCCAGCCTCGTTCCCCGGCCCCCTCCCCAGCCTCGGTGCCCTTCTCTGGCCACCTTCCAGCCCCTCAACCTCTTTCCCACGCTGAGGGTCCCAGACCCGGCCACAGCACTCCAGGTGTGGCCTCAGCAGTGCTGAGCACAGGGCAGGATGAGCTCCCTGCTCCTGCTGGCCACACTCTGCCTGAGCCAGGCCAGGATCCCCCTCTGTGCCACCTGGGCACGCTGCTGGCTCAGCTGGAGGGGGTGAGGGGGACACAGTGCTGCCTGGGGGCCCCCCAGCTGTGTCCCCTCTCTCCCCAGGCACCATCCTGCTGGACTGTGTCAACCTGAGCCCAGCAGCTGGGAAGGTGACTCCCAGGGACGTGGCCTGCGTGGCCCTGCTGGAGGCCAGGTTCCCGCAGCTGCCAGCCAGGGAGGAAGTCTTTGAAGCCCTGCAGGCAGCCAAGTTCGATGTCTCAGGTCTGGGGGGGCCGGCTAGGAGCAGGGCCTGGGACAGACCCTCCCCAGGGATGAGGATGTGGCCCAGGGGGTGGCATTTGGGATCTGGTTGGGAGCAGCGCCTGGGAGCAAGTCCTGAGACAGACCCTTCCCTGCCCCCCAACCCCGGGGACGGGTCCCTGGGGCCAGGCTGGGTCCCTGGGGCTCGGGGCTGGGGGCTCGGGGCTCCCCTGGGGCTCGGGGCTACGGTTCTTGGGGCTGGAGCTGGGTCCTCGGGGCTCGGGGCTGGGTCCCTGGGGCTCGGGGCTGGGTCCCTGGGGCCGGGGGCTGGGGGCTCGGGGCTCGGGGCTGGGTCCCTGGGGCTCGGGGCTGGGTCCTTGGGGCTCGGGGCTGGGTCCCTGGGGCTCGGGGCTGGGTCCCTGGGGCTCGGGGCTGGGTCCTTGGGGCCGGGGCTGGGTCCCGGGGCTCGGGGCTGGGTCCCTGGGGCTCGGGGCTGGGTCCCTGGGGCTCGGGGCTGGGTCCTTGGGGCTCGGGGCTGGGTCCCTGGGGCTCGGGGCTGGGTCCCTGGGGCTCGGGGCTGGGTCCCTGGGGCTCGGGGCTGGGTCCTTGGGGCTGGGGCTCGGGGGGGCTGGGTCCCTGGGGCTCCCTCTCGGGGCTGGGTCCTCGGGGGGGCTCGGGGCTAGCTCTGGGTCCTTGGGGCTCGGGGCTGGGGGCTCCTCGGGGCTCGGGGCTCGGGGCTGGGTCCTTGGGGCTGGGTCGGGGCTGGGTCCCTCTGGGGCTCGGGGCTCTCGGGGCTGGGTCCTTGGGGCTCGGGGCTGGGTCCTTGGGGCTCGGGGCTGGGTCCTCGGGGCCCCTGGGGGGGCTGGGTCCTCGGGGCTCGGGGCTGGGTCCTTGGGGCTCGGGGCTGGGTCCTTGGGGCCGGGGCTGGGTCTCTGGGGCTCGGGGCTGGGTCCTCGGGGCTCGGGGCTGGGTCCTTGGGGCCGGGGCTGGGTCTGGGTCCTCGGGGCTCGGGGCTGGGTCCTCGGGGCTCGGGGCTGGGTGGGTCCTTGGGGCCGGGGCTGGGTCCTTGGGGCCCTCGGGGCTGGGTCCTTGGGGCTCGGGGGTCTGGGTCCTGGGTCCCTGGGGCTCGGGGCTGGGTCCTCGGGGCCGGGGCTGGGTCCTCGGGGCTCGGGGCTGGGTCCTCGGGGCTCGGGGCTGGGTCCTTGGGGCTCGGGCTGGGTCTCTGGGGCTCGGGGCTGGGTCCTTGGGGCCGGGGCTGGGTCCCTGGGGCTCGGGGCTGGGTCCTTGGGGCTCGGGGCTGGGTCCTTGGGGCCGGGGCTGGGTCCCTGGGGCTCCTTGGGGCTGGGTCCCGGTCCCTGGGGCTCGGGGCTCGGGGGCTGGGTCCTTGGGGCTCGGGGCTGGGTCCTTGGGGCTCGGGGCTGGGTCCCTGGGGGGGCTGGGTCCCTGGGGCTGGGTCCCTCGGGGCTCCTTGGGGCTGGGCTGGGTCCCTGGGGCTCGGGGCTGGGTCCCTGGGGCTCGGGGCTGGGTCCTTGGGGCCGGGGCTGGGTCCCTGGGGCTCGGGGCTGGGTCCCTGGGGCTCGGGGCTGGGTCCTTGGGGCTCGGGGCTGGGTCCCTGGGGCTCGGGGCTGGGTCCTTGGGGCTCGGGGCTGGGTCCTTGGGGCCGGGGCTGGGTCCCGGGGCTCGGGGCTGGGTCCTTGGGGCTCGGGGCTGGGTCTCTGGGGCTCGGGGCTGGGTCCCTGGGGCCGGGGCTGGGTCTCTGGGGCTCGGGGCTGGGTCCTTGGGGCCGGGGCTGGGTCCCTTGGGGCTCGGGGCTGGGTCCCTCTGGGGCTCCCTGGGGCTGGGGCTCCCTGGGGCTGGGTCGGGGCTGGGTCCTTGGGGCTGGGGCTCGGGGCTGGGTCCTTGGGGCTCGGGGCTGGGTCCTTGGGGCTCGGGGCTGGGTCCTTGGGGCTGGGTCGGGTCCTTGCTGGGTCCTTGGGGCTCGGGGCTGGGTCCTTGGGGCTCGGGGCTGGGTCCTTGGGGCTGGGTCCTTGGGGCTGGGTCCTTGGGGCCGGGGCTGGGTCCTTGGGGCTGGGTCCCTGGGGCTGGGTCCCGGGGCCGGGGCAGGGTCCGGGGCTCCTTCCCTCTCCTCCTCCAGGGCTGACCACGGAGCAGATGCTGCGGAAGGACCTCAAGGTGGTGCACGGCGAGGACCTGGCCATGGCCATCAGCGGCATCTACCTGCCCCTGGAGGTGAGGCTGAACAGGGAGGGGAAAGCTGCGGCAGGAGGTGGCAGCGGGGGCGGGGGGGGGGGGGACACCAAGGCCATGGCAGCCTCCATCCTCCCCCTCCAGACCTTCCTGGCCCGACCCAACCTGCTGCAGGACCTGGAAGGCTTCTGCCAGGCTCGGGGCTACCTGGGGCTGGTGGCCATGACCATCTCCTACAGCCAGCAGCAGGAGCCCTGCAGGCAGCTGGCAGTCTACAGCCAGCACCAGACCCTCCTCAGCACCGTGAGTGAGGGGGGAGGGGGCTGGGCACCCCAATCCCCTTCCCCCCAGGGGTGTGGGGCAGAAGTTGGGGGGGGGGGGGGGGTCCTAGCTGCAGTGCTTCCTCCCTCACAGGTGTGCCAGGCCCTGGAGGAGGCCACAACTCCCTCCCTGCACCTCCAGCCCCTGCCCAGCCCCTGGCCCTGCCTGGCTGCCTACGCCCAGGGCAACGCTTTGGCCTCCAGGAAGAAAGTTCTGCCCATCCTGAGGGCAGCCCTGGGGGGGCCAGCACTGCTGCTGCTGCTGCTGGGGGGCCTGAGGAAGAGGTGGTGCCACCCCCACCCCCATGAACAGCCTGGTGGAGGAGTGCCCCTGGCACAGGCTGTGCCCCCTGTGCCCCCAGGACGTCCTGGAGAGGGTCAGCCGCATCGCCGCCGGGCAGCCGCCCGGCTCCCCCAAGTAGGAGGGGGTGGCTGGAGGCTTTTGGGGGGGTGGTGGTGTCTTAGGAGGAGGTGGGGGCCCTGGGAAGGTCCTGGCAGGGTGCCTGGACAGGCATGGGGGGGTGGTGTTGCAGGCACCTTGGTTAGAGGTCAGGTTCCCCCGGGGTCAGGTCCCCCTGGGGTCAGGTCCTGACGGTCGCTCAGCTGCCAGCCCCTCGCTGGCCCTGCTGGAGGCTGAAGCCTCAGGGTGGGTTCTGGGGGGACCCTGCAGGCAGGGGGAGGGGGGCTGGGGCAGCCCCCACACCCCCTTACAGGGGGGTGGGGTTTGAGGAGTTGCTGCTGTTCTTTCCTCCCTTGGAGAGGGGGCTCGGGGGGGGGGGGGGGTGTCCTGCTGGTTGGTCAGGAGCGTGCCCAGCCCAGGGCTGGCACTGTGTGCCCCAAGGATTGGCCTGTGTTTCCCCTTCCACTTTTGCCTCTTTGCTTCTTTCTCTGGGACAGGTCCAGCACTGCCTCACTCACCCCAGGGGTGCCCAGTGTGGCCCCCACCCACCCCAATGGCATCCCAGTGGGTGACCGACCCCCCCCCTTTTCCTGGGCTGCAACCCCAACCCCACCAATGCTTTCCCCACCTCAGAGGAACATTTTGGGGCTCCACGGGGGGAGTGGGGTTGGGGGGGGGGGTCCCCAGCGTGGCCAGGAGGAAGCCAGCTGTGCCCTGGCAAGGGACAGATTGCACTGGGTTGGAAGGGAGCCTCAAAGATCATCCTGGCCAAGGCCCCCCCCCAGCCAGCAGGGACACCTCCAGCTGCAGCTCTGCAGGGCCTCTGCTGGCTGCCAGCTTGGCCAAAGCAGTTTGGAAGGGTCACCAGCCCCGTGCTGGGCACAGGGGGCCAGGGCCATGTCCTCGGGGAGGGGGCACAGGGATGGTTAGAGGGCATCCAGGGCCAGGTCTGGGGGCAGAGGGCCCAGAGCCGGTGCCAGAGAGAACAGGGATGGTTAGAGGACATCCAGGGGCAGGTCCCCAAGGAGAGAGCACAGGGGGGCCAGGGCCTTGTCCTCGGGGGAGGGGGCACAGGGATGGTTAGAGGGCATAGGGCTGGTGCCAGGGGGCCCAGGGCCGTGGTGGGACAGGGATGGTTAGAGGGCATCCAGGGCCAGGTCTCCAGGCAGAGGGCACAGGGCCGGTGCCAGCAGGGGGCACAGGGGTGGTTAGAGGGCATAGGGCTGGTGCCAGGGGGCTCAGGGCAGTGGTGGGACAGGGATGGTTAGAGGGCATCCAGGGCCAGGTCCCCAGGGGAGAGCACAGTGCCGGTGCCAGCAGGGGGCACAGGGGTGGTTAGAGGACATCCAGAGCCAGGTGTCCAAGGAAAGGGCATAGTGCTGGTGCCAGCAGGGGGCACAGGGGTGGTTAGAGGGCATCCAGGGCCAGGTCCCCGGGCAGAGGGCCCAGAGCCGGTGCCAGGGGCCCAGGGCCGTGTCCCCAGCGGGAGAGGCCGGGGCCGGGGCCAGGCGGGGCCGGGGGCAGGCGGGGCCGGGGGCAGGCGGGGCCGGGGCCAGGCGGGGCCGGGGCCAGGCGGGGCCGGGGGCAGGCGGGGCCGGGGCCGCTGCCGCCGCCCCTGTTGCCCTCAGGGCTCCGTCCTCGCCGCGCCGGCTCGGCGCAGGCCGCGGGGACCGGAAGCTGCGCGGCCACGTGACGCGGGCGGCGCCGTGACGTCACTTCCGGACGCGGCGGCGGAGCCGGGCTGAGGGTCCGCGGCGTCCCGGGGGCGCCCAGCGCTGCAGGTAGGCCTGGGGAGGGGCTCCAGGCCCTTCTCTCGCCGCTCCCTCTGCCCGGGCCGGGAGGGCTGAGGCCGCAGGGGGCAGCCCCCTGCCAAGGGCGGCTCTGGGCCTTGCGCTGCGCTCCGACACCCCGCGGGTACAGGCGCTGGGCCTGCAAAGCCCCCCCCGAGCCGTCCCCTCCAGCGCCTCCTCCATGGAGCCCCTTCCCCCCACCCCCTCCCATTTGCTTACGGAGCAGAGCCCCCCGCCCCCCAAATTCCCTCACCCCAGCTCCTGCAAACCTCCCCCCCCCCCCGCCCCAAACTTACCCTTCCCCTGCTCCAGCAGAGCCCCCCAATCATCTTGCTTAACCTCTCCTTCACCGAACCCCTTGTGGCCCCCACCTTGAGAGGGTCTGATCCTGTAGAGCCTCTCCCAGATGCAACCCCCAGCCCCTCTTCCCACCAACCACATTTATTCCCACCAACTACCCCCCCCCACCCCGGAAACTCCTCTTTTCCCACCCTAAGCTCCTGCAGAGCCAAGCCCCTGCAGCCCACCCCCAAGTTTCCCTTTCCCCACTCACAGCTCCAAGCCCCTGCAGCCCACCCCCAAACTTCCCTTTCCCCACTCACAGCTCCAAGCCCCTGCAGCCCACTCCCCAAGTTTCCCTTTCCCCATTCACAGCTCCAAGCCCCTGCAGCCCACCCCCAAACTTCCCTTTCCCCACTCACAGCTCCAAGCTCCAGCAGCCCACCCCCAAGTTTCCCTTTCCCCACTCACAGCTCCAAGCCCCTGCAGCCCACCCCCAAACTTCCCTTTCCCCATTCACAGCTCCAAGCCCCTGCAGCCCACCCCCAAGTTTCCCTTTCCCCACTCACAGCTCCAAGCCCCTGCAGCCCACCCCCAAACTTCCCTTTCCCCACTCACAGCTCCAAGCCCCTGCAGCCCACTCCCAAGTTTCCCTTTCCCCACTCACAGCTCCAAGCCCCTGCAGCCCACCCCCAAACTTCCCTTTCCCCACTCACAGCTCCAAGCCCCTGCAGCCCACTCCCAAGTTTCCCTTTCCCCACTCACAGCTCCAAGCCCCTGCAGCCCACCCCCAAGTTTCCCTTTCCCCACTCACAGCTCCAAGCCCCTGCAGCCCACCCTCAAACTTCCCTTTCCCCACTCACAGCTCCTCCATGCCCCCCTCCCCAACTCCTTTCCCCCTTGCTAGCTCCTACAGAGCCCCTCCCAACCCTTTTTCTTCCTCCCCCCCCAACCCTTTTTCTTCCCCCCCCCCCTTGCAGCCTTCCCTCTTCAGATGCGAGGTCCCCTCCTGGCAGCCGCCGGCCGTGGCCTGCGTGCCATGGGGGGGACAGTGGCCCCCCTGGCCGGCGCCATCCGCGCCAAGCTGACGGCAGCCCTGCAGCCTACCCACCTGCAGGTGCTGGATGAGAGCTGGCGGCACGGCGGCCCCCCGGCGCCGAAAGCCACTTCTCGGTGGTGGTGGTGAGCGAACGCTTCGCCGGCCTGGCCCCGCTGCAGCGCCACCGCCTGGTGCACGCCGCCCTGCAAACCGAGCTGGCGGGGCCCCTCCACGCCCTCGCCGTCGTCGCCAGGACCCCCCAGCAGTGGGAGAGCGACCCCCACGTCCCCCCCCCGGGCCCCCTTGCCTGGGGGCTCCAAGCACGATCGGCGCAGGGACGCGGTGGGAGCCGAGGGAGGCTCCCCCAGACCCAGTGATGGTGGCACTGGGCGTGTGCCCCAGCCCTGCCTCCAGTGACACCACGGTGGTGACAGACCCCAAACCGGGGTGGGGGGAGAAGCCAAAATACTGGGGTGACCCCCCGTGACCCCCCCCCACCTCATCGGCCCTATGCTCTGCACAACCTCTCCCCCGGCTCGCTGGGGAGTTGGGGGGTCTTGGATCCAGCACCCCCTCAATAAATGAAGGCTCCCTGAGGAGCAGCTCTGAGGCAGCAGCTGGGTGACCTTGGGGGCTGGGGGGTTGGGGCAGCAGATTTGGGGTCACCTATTTGCCTTTCCCAGCTTGTTTCAAGCTGCCAGCCCTGACTGGGGGCCACCACCTTGCCCTGGGGGGGGGCCTGCAGCCCTTGCCCTGCGCTCAGCCGGCCTGGGAAGGGCAGCCCTTGCCCTGCGCTGTGGTCAGCTCGGCCTCGGGAAGGGCTCCCCCCTGCCCTGGGCTTGCCAAGCCCAAGGGGTGGGGACCCCAGCCCCTGTGCCCAGCCCTCTGTGCCCACGGGGGTGGTGCCACCCTGGAGGCTGTGGTCCCTCCTGGGGAGGCCTTGGCCGTCATCTAAGAGCCCCAAGAATTTCAGGGGTGCAGCTCACCTCGGGTTGGAAGCCCCCAGCACATCTCCCCCTGCCCTGGGCTTGGCCAAGGGAGGAGCTCCCCCTGGCAAGGGCTGCCCACCAGGAGCTGCCTCCCTTGGCAAGGGCTCTGGTGCCAAGCCAAAGCAGGGACCCTCAGCCCCTGTGCCCACCAGGAGCTGCCTCCCTTGGCAAGGGCCCTGGTGCCAAGCCAAAGCAGGGACCCTCAGCCCCTGTGCCCACCAGGAGCTGCCTCCCTTGGCAAGGGCCCTGGTGCCAAGCCAAAGCAGGGACCCTCAGCCCCTGTGCCCACCCGGTGGTGCCACCCTGGACCAGCTGTGGTCCCTCCTGGCCCTCATCTGTCAAGAATCTGGGGGGCAGCTCACCTCGGGGGAAGGCACATCTCCCCCTGCCCTGGGCTTGGCCAAGGGAGGAGCTTGCAGCTTATCTTGAGTTGGAAACCTAAAATGCTTTGCCTTGCCCCCTGGGCTCGGCCTGGGGAATCAGAGCTTCCCCTTGAGCCCGGCGGGCTCGGCCTGGGGCAGCTCCCAGCGCGCCCCCTGGGAGAACGCGGCCGAGAGGACGGCCTCGGAACCAGGGCCGCAGCTGCCGGCGGGCGCTGGGGAAAAGCAGGGCCGGGGGCTGGCGGCCACGGCCTGGACCACACCTCCCGGCATGCCCTGCGAGCAGAGCCGGCCGACCGGAAGTCGCCTGCCCTAGGACTGATACTTCCGGCGCGCCCTGGGAGCGAACGCTGTCGACCGGAAGTTGCCTGCCCCAGGAGAGCGACTTCCGGCGCGCCCTGGGAGTAAACACGGCCGACCGGAAGTTGCCTGCCCCAGGACTGCGACTTCCGGTGCGCCCTGGGAAGCAAACACGGCAGACCGGAGGCTCCGGTGCCAAGGCTGCCCGGAGCCAAGCGCTGCCTCTCGGTGCGCTCACAGCGGTCCCCGAGCACCCGCGGAAGGGAGCGAAGGCCGAGGCCGGGAGCGCGGAGCTCAGCCGCCGTGGGCTTTTCCCGGCGAGCGCCGGGAGCGGAGGGAGACGAGGAGCCGCGGGCAGCTCGGGGAGGCGCCGCCGGGGTTTATTTCAAGGCGGGGGGGGGGGGGGGGAATAAAACCGAGCGGAGCCTCGGCACCTCGCTCCCCGACGCCGAAAGCGGCCTCCCGGCGCGGCGTGTGAGTGGAGAAAGCTCTGCCCGCCTCCCCCTCCCCCCCCCCCCGGCCGCGAGGCCCAGCAACAGGCTAATTGACCTTTAATCCCGGCGCTCATCAGAACTATTTACACCCGCGCCCGAAATTCGGGAGCCCGAGCCCCTGTCCGCGGGGGTCGGGCGCCGTCCTGCCTCGGTCGGTGCCGCTGGAAGCCTGGTAGCGATCCCGGGCGGAGCTGAACCCTCCCCCCCCACAACACACCCCCCTAGGGTCCTGCCCTCCCGAGGGGGCTGGAGGCTCCCGGTTGGGGGCGGCGGGGGGCGGGGGAGTTGTTTTTATTGACTTTAAAAAAGGGGGGAAAAGGAAGGGGGGGGGGGAAAAAAAAAAACCCCAAACCTCCTAAAAACAGAACCGAAAGAGGAGGGAGGCGGCGGCGGTGCCAGCCGTGGCGGCGGTGCCAACCGGAGGCACCGGGGGCGTGCTGATGGTGGTTGAGCACCGAGACCACCTTGCGGGGGTTGAGGCTTAACCCCGGGCTGCGCACCGAAGCCGCAGGGCTTTTAATCCTGGCCCCCGCTCTTGCCGGGAAGGCACCGAATCCACCTCGGCGGCGGCGGCGGCGGCAGCGGCTCCGCCGACGTTCACCCCCCCACACACACACCCCCCCCCACCCCCTGCCCGGCGCCGAGAGGGGGCCGCGGGGGCGCCGGCGGCGGCAGAAGCGACAGCGGTGTGTGAGGCTTTGGCACATCCGCGGGGCGGGGGCTGCGACCCTCGGGGCTCCGAAGGCCGGTGGGGGGCTGGCGGCCTCCCTCTCACCCGGCCGGAGCCCCCCGGGAGGAGGAGGAGGAGGAGGAGGAGGAGGAGGAAGGAGGGAAGCGGCCGGGGGTGGCAGCAGGAGGAGGGCGCTGCATAAATTACCGCGGTGGGGGTGTCGGGGGGGGTCAGGCAGTTCAAGTTTGGGCCGAAAAAGCCAGGAATCTGTAAAAGCCGAGAGGCTGCCTCAGGGAACGGCGGCGGCGGCAGAGCCCCCCCCCGGGGAGGGGGGGGGAACACCGCGGGGGGGGGAGGGGGCTGGGGGCGGCCGCGGCTGCGCTGCGGCTCTCCGCTCACCGGCTACAAGACTCGAGGGCTGCTCCACTGCCGCTCCCGGCCGCCCTTGGACCTCATCTCCTGCACGGCTCCGCTCTGGGGAGGGGCCGGAGGGGCGCCGTGAGGGACGGCAGCCAGCCCTGCCCGCGCCCAGCCTTGCCCGCGCCCAGCGGTGCCAGCCCCCAGCGCCCAGCCCTGCCAGCACCCAGCCCTGCCCGCGCCCAGCCCTGCCAGCACCCAGCCCTGCCCGCGCCCAGCCCTGCCCGCGCCCAGCCCTGCCAGCACCCAGCCCTGCCCGCGCCCAGCCTTGCCCGCGCCCCCAGCGGTGCCAGCCCGCGCCCAGCCCTGCCAGCACCCAGCCCTGCCCGCGCCCAGCGGTGCCAGCCCTGCCCGCGCCCAGCCCTGCCCGCGCCCAGCCTTGCCCGCGCCCAGCGGTGCCAGCCCGCGCCCAGCCCTGCCAGCACCCAGCCCTGCCCGCGCCCAGCCCTGCCAGCCCTGCCCGCGCCCAGCCCTGCCCGCGCCCAGCCTTGCCCGCGCCCAGCGGTGCCAGCCCGCGCCCAGCCCTGCCAGCACCCAGCCCTGCCCGCGCCCAGCCCTGCCCGCGCCCAGCCCTGCCAGCACCCAGCCCTGCCCGCGCCCAGCCTTGCCCGCGCCCAGCGGCGGTGCCAGCCCTGCCCGCGCCCAGCCCTGCCCGCGCCCAGCGGTGCCAGCCCTGCCCGCGCCCAGCCCTGCCCGCGCCCAGCCCGCGCCAACCCTGCGCCCAGCCCTGCCAGCACCCAGCCCTGCCCGCGCCCAGCCCTGCCCCGCGCCCAGCCCTGCCCGTGCCCAGCGGTGCCAGCGCCTAGCCCTGCCAGCGCCCAGCGGTGCCACCCTGCACCCGACCCTGCCACCCAGCTGTGCCAATCAACACCCAAACGTGCCACAACCTAACTGTGCCACCCAACACCCACCTGTGCCACCCAGCACACAACCATGCCACCCACCTGTGCCACCCAGCACCCAACTGTGCCACCTGTGCCACCCAACACCCAACCGTGCCACCCAGCAGCCAACCGTGCCAACACCCACCTGTGCCACCCAGCACCCAACCGTGCCAACACCCACCTGTGCCACCCAGCACCCACCTGTGCCACCCAACACCCAACCGTGCCACCTGTGCCACCCAGCAGCCAACCGTGCCAACACCCACCTGTGCCACCCAGCACCCAACTGTGCCACCTGTGCCACCCAGCAGCCAACCGTGCCAACACCCACCTGTGCCACCCAACACCCACCTGTGCCACCCAGCACCCAACTGTGCCACCTGTGCCACCCAGCACCCAACCGTGCCAACACCCACCTGTGCCACCCAGCACCCACCTGTGCCACCCAACACCCAACCGTGCCACCTGTGCCACCCAGCAGCCAACCGTGCCAACACCCACCTGTGCCACCCAGCACCCAACTGTGCCACCTGTGCCACCCAGCAGCCAACCGTGCCAACACCCACCTGTGCCACCCAACACCCACCTGTGCCACCCAGCACCCAACCGTGCCACCTGTGCCACCCAGCAGCCAACCGTGCCAGCACCCACCTGTGCCACCCAGCACCCAACCGTGCCACCTAGCACCCAACCGTGCCAACACCCACCTGTGCCACCCAGCAGCCAACCGTGCCAACACCCACCTGTGCCACCCAACACCCACCTGTGCCACCCAACACCCAACCGTGCCACCTGTGCCACCCAGCAGCCAACCGTGCCAACACCCACCTGTGCCACCCAGCACACCCACCTGTGCCAACACCCACCTGTGCCACCCAACACCCAACCGTGCCACCTGTGCCACCCAGCAGCCAACCGTGCCAGCACCCACCCATGAGACTCCAGCACCCACCTGTGCCACCCACCACCCGTGCCACCACCCGTGCCACCCAGCCCCTGCCCCCCCCTCCCGGCCGTGCCCCCCGCGGTGCCCCCGCGCGCGCACCATGTGCAGCCCCTCCCCCGCCGCCATGTCCCCGGAGCCGATGTGGGTGAGGTGCACGAAGTTCATCGGCTCCCCGATCATGGAGCGCTCCAGGCGCCGCCTCCTCTTCTTCTGCGGGGGAGGGAAGGCCATCAGCGCCCTCTGCCCTCGGCCCAGCCCCCCGGGCCCCCACGACCCCCCCCAGGACCCCCTCAAGACCCCCCAGGACCCTCCCAGCCCTTGGACAAGCTGCAGCCCCTCACGGGCTGTGGCTCTGCAACGCAGCAGCCAGGAGGTCTCTCACGGGGCTGCCACCAGCTGCGCCCCCCGGGGGTGAGCCCCCCAGGACCCCTCCCCAGGACCCCCCCTCAAGACCCCCCAGGACCCCCTCAAGACCTCCCCCAGGACCCCCTCGGACCCCCCCCCGGACCCCCCCGGACCCCCCAGCCCCCGGGCAGGCTGCAGCCCCTCACGGGCTGTGGCTTTGCAACGCAGCAGCCAGGAGGTCTCTCACGGGGCTGCCACCAGCTGCGTGTGTCCCCCCCCCCGGGCTGAGCCCCCCCCCAGGACCCCCCCCTCAAGACCCCCCCAGGACCCCCTCAAGACTCCCCCAGGACCCCCTCAAGACCCCCCCCCAGGACCCCCCAGCCCCCGGGCAGGCTGCAGCCCCTCACGGGCTGTGGCTTTGCAACGCAGCAGCCAGGAGGTCTCTCGTGGTGCTGCCACCAGCTGCGTGTGTCCCCCCCCCGGGCTAAGCCCCCCAGGACCGCCCCCCAGGACCCCCCCCTCAAGACCCCCCAGGACCCCCTCAAGACTCCCCCAGGACCCCCTCAAGACCCCCCCCCCCCCCCAGGACCCCCCAGCCCCCGGGCAGGCTGCAGCCCCGCACGGGCTGTGGCTTTGCAACGCAGCAGCCAGGAGGTCTCTCACGGGGCTGCCACCAGCTGCGCCCCCCGCCCCGGGCTGAGCCCCCCAGGACCCCCTCGAGACCTCCCCCCGGCCCCCCCAGCCCCCGGGCAGCCGCAGCCACTCACGGGCTGTGGCTTCTCCACCACGCAGCAGCTCAGCTTGTGCCAGAAGTCGCTCATGGTGCCGCCGCCAGCCGCCCCCCCCCCCGGGGCAGGGTCACTCCATGGGGGGGCAGCTGGGGGCAGGCGGGCACGGGGCGGTGGGGAGGGGGGCGGCAGGAGCAGGGGGCTGGGGGAGGGAGGGCAGAGGTCAAGCTGCAGTCCTGAACGCCCCCAACCCCAAATCCACCCCCAAACTCGAGACACACACCCCCCCCCCCCCCCAGGGGACTGCACTGAGGGCAGAGAGGGACCCCCCCCCCTCCCCCGCAAAGGACCCTCCTTGGGACCCCCAGCAGCACATAGAGACCCCCAAGGGACCCCCAGCAGCAGAGACCCCCAAGGGACCCCCAGCAGCACATAGAGACCCCCAAGGGACCCCCAGAATCATATAGAGAGAGACCCCCAAGGGACACCCAGCAGCACATAGAGACCCCCAAGGGACCCCCAGAATCACATAGAGACCCCCAAGGGACCCCCAGAATCATATAGAGAGAGACCCCCAAGGGACCCCCAGCAGCACAGAGACCCCCAAGGGACACCCAGAATCACATAGAGACCCCCAAGGGACCCCCAGCAGCAGAGACCCCCAAGAGACCCCCAAAATCATATAGAGACCCCCAAGGGACCCTGGGCAGCAGAGACCCCCAAGAGACCCCAGCAGCACATAGAGACCCCCAAGGGACCCCCAGCAGCACATAGAGACCCCCAAGGGACCCCCAAAATCATATAGAGACCCCCAAGGGACCCTGGGCAGCAGAGACCCCCAAGAGACCCCAGCAGCACATAGAGACCCCCAAGGGACCCCCAGCAGCACATAGAGACCCCCAAGGGACCCCCAGCAAAACCCCCAAGGGACCCCCAAAATCATATATAGAGAGACCCCCAAGGGACCCCCAGCAGCAGAGACCCCCAAGGGACCCCCAAAATCATATATAGAGAGACCCCAAGGGACCCCCAGCAGCAGAGACCCCCAAGAGACCCCAGCAGCACATAGAGACCCCCAAGGGACCCCCAGAATCACATAGAGAGACCCCCAGGGACCCTGGGCAGCAGAGACCCCCAAGGGACCCCCAAAATCATATATAGAGAGACCCCCAAGGGACCCCCAGAATCACATAGAGACCCCCAAGGGACCCCCGAATCACATAGAGACCCCCAAGGGACACACAGAATCATATAGAGACCCCCAAGGGACCCCCAGCAGCACATAGAGACCCCCAAGGGACCCCCATCATATAGAGACCCCCAAGGGACCCCCAGAATCACATAGAGACCCCCAAGGGACCCCCAGCAGCACATAGAGACCCCCAAGGGACCCCCAGCAGCACATAGAGACCCCCAAGGGACCCCCAGAATCACATAGAGACCCCCAAGGGACCCTGGGCAGCACAGAGACCCCCAAGGGACCCCCAGTCGGGGGGGGGCTGGGGGGGGGGGCTGCGCCCGGCTCTGACAGGGCTCCCCGCGGGGGGGGCTGGGGGAGGGGGGGGGGGCCGGGGCCGGACCCCAGCGAACAGGAAACGTTTTCCCTTCCCTTTCCTCTGCCCCCCCCCGGAAGGGTCCAAAGGCTGCGGCTGCCGCGAGGCAGCTTCCGGACCCCCCCCCCCGACCCCCCAGCGCGGGGTGCGGTGGGGGCTGCCGAGTGCCCCCCAGCAGAGCCCCCCTCCCCCCGGGCTGCCCACCCCCCCCGGTGGGGACCTGGCCCCGGGGTGACACCCCCCCCCCGGAGCGACCTCCCCTGCAGCCCACCCCCCCAGCGCGGTGCCAGGGCCCCAGCCGCCCCTTCCCCCTCCCCCCACCCCCCCGGCAGCGCCGCCGCTGAGGACGGGCAGGTTGTGACACGCCTGGGGCTGCGGACGGACGGACGGACAGAGCCTGGCCGGGGCGGGGGGTGGGGGTGGGAGGGGTTGGGGGGGGCGGGGTGGGGGGGCTGCGGCTTTCCTTTCCAGGTTGATTTCCGTCGGAAGCGAAGGCTGCCGGGGCCGGACCCCAACCCCTCCCCCCCCGGCCGCCCCTCCCAGACCCCTCTTTACCCCAACCCCCTCCCCCCAGACCCCTCTTAACTGTACCCCCAACCCCCTCCCCCCAGACCCCCTCTTAACTGTACCCCCAACCTGACCCCCCGACCCCTCTATACCCCATCCCCCCCAGACCCCTTTACCCCAACGCTATCCCCCCCCGACCCCCTATTAACTGTACACCAAACCCCCTCCCCCCAGACCCCTTTTAACTGTACCCCCAACCCCCTCGCCCCCGACCCCTCTTTACCCCAACCCCATCCCTCCCCCAGACCCCTCTTTACCCCAACCCTATCCCCCCGACCCCCTCTTAACCGTACCCCAACCCCCGACCCCCTGACCCCCTCTTAACTGTACCCCAACCTGACCCCCCGACCCCTCTATACCCCAACCCTATCCCCCCCGACCCCCTCTTAACTGTACCCCCAACCCCCTGCCCCCAGACCCCTCTTAACTGTATCCCAACCCTATCCCCCCCCCGACCCCCTATTAACTGTACCCCCAACCCCTGACCCCCCGACCCCCCTCTTAACTGTACCCCAACCCCATCCCTCCCCCAGACCCCTCTTTACCCCAACCCTATCCCCCCCCGACCCCCTATTAACTGTACCCCAAACCCCTCCCCCCAGACCTCTCTTAACTGTACCCCAACCCGACCCCCCGACCCCTCTTTACCCCAACCCCATCCCCCCGACCCCTATTAACTGTATCCCAAAGCCCCTCCCCCCCAGACCCCTCTTTTCTGTACCCCAACCCAAAGCCCACCCCCCACCCCCTCCCCCTCCCCCCCCCCGGGGCTCACGTCCTGGCAGCCAGCGACCGACCCGGGGAGGGGTCGGCAGTAGGGTCGTGTCCCCGTGTCCCCCCCCCCCAGTTCCTCCCTAACTCCTTGTTGGGGGTGGGGGGGGATCTGGGGGTCTCAATCCCTCCTCGCCCACCCCTCGCAATGAGCTGTGTCCGGTCTCAGCTCAAGCTGGGGCTTGACCCGGGGGGGGTCGGCTGTAGGGTCCCCCCCCGCCCAGTTCCTCCTTTTCTAACCCCTTGCTGGGGCTGGGGGTGAGGGCAGGGGGCTGAGGGCAGGGGGTCTGGGGGGGGGGTCCCAACACCTCCTCGCCCACCCCTCGCAATGAGCTGTGTCCGGTCTCAGCCCAAGCTGGGGCTTGACCCCGGGGGGGGGAGGGGTCGGCTGTAGGGTGTGTCCCCCCGCCCAGTTCCTCCCTTTCTAACTCCTTGCTAGGGGTGAGGGCAGGGGGGGGCAGGGGGTCTGGGGGGGGGTCTCCACACCTCCTCGCCCACCCCTCGCAATGAGCTGTGTCCGGTCTCAGCCCAAGCTGTGGCTTGACCCCGGGGGGAGGGGGGGGTCGGCGTTCGGGTGCCCCCCCCCCCCCCGGTTCCTCCCTAACCCCTCGCTGTGGGTGGGTGGGTGGGGGGTTGGGGGGGGGGGGAGGGTCTCAATCCCCCTCGCCCCCGGGGCTCGGCCCGGGCCGGCTCGCAGCGCACAAAAGGACTTCCCGGTTGGGAAGTGCCGCCCTGCGTCACCGGGGGGGCACCGGGGGGGGGCTGCTGCCCCGGGAGGGGCTGCTCCGCTTCCACCCCCGGCAATGGGGGTCACCCCCCCGGGAGTGCTCATCTGGGGGGTCCCAACCTTTCCCCCTCACCCCCCACCCCGCCCAAAGCTTGGAGGAGAAGCTCCCCCCCCTAAAGAAGGCTCCGGGCTCAGGACCCCCCCCCCCAAGGTGGGGTCTCCGGGGAGGGGGGGAGGAGGGGGGAGACCCCCCTTGGTGTGAGATGGTTGTTTGGGGGGAGGGGGTGCTGGGTGGGGTCCCCTAGGGGGTTGATAAGGCTGGGGGGGGGGGTGTCCAAAAGGGTTGGAGGTCCCAGGGATCACTCTAAGACTTGGGGGGGGGGGGGGGGGGTCGCTGACTGCCTGGGCGGGGGTCCAGGAGGGCTGCGGACCACGGGGCGGGGGTCCCCGGTCGGGCTGGGGTGTCCTGGTGGGACCTGGCCCGGGGGGGGGAAGTCCGGGTAGGGCTAGGGGGTCCCAGCAGGGCTGGAGGGTCTGGGGAGGGGGTCTTGGCACAGCTGGGAACCCCGAGGGGTCCAGGCAGTGCTGGGGATGGGGGTTCCGGGCGGGGGGGGGGTCCCTGAAGGGCAGGGGGGCGGTCCTGGTGGGGCCGGGGGAGTCCCGGTGGCGTTGAAGGCGTCCCGGTTGATTTCGGGGGTCCCTGCAGGTCCCCCTCCCCCTCCCCTCGGGGTTCGATCAGGAGGCTGCACGCTACGTTGGGGGAGGGGGGGGGGGGGGCGTCCTCTCCCCACCCCCCCTCCCGTCCCCGGGCCGCCCCCGTTCCCCTCCCCGCCTTCCCCGGCGCTGCGGAGGCCTCTCGGTCGGGTCCCGTCCCGTCCCGTCCCCGTCCCGTCCCGTCCCGTCCCCCTCCCCCCGGCCGCGGGGCGGCGGCGGCGGCGGCTCCGGTACCTCCCCCCGGGGCGGGCGGCGGGGTCGCGGCGCCGCTGCCCGGCGCCCAGGCGTGCTCCGGCGGCGGATCGCGGCGCTCCCCGGCACGGCTCGGCCCCGGCTCGGCACGGCTCGGCACGGCTCGGCACTCGGCTCGGCTCGGCGCGGCGCACAGCGCCCACCCTGGACACCGCCGGCACTGCAGGGGCAGGGCTGCGGGGGGCGGGGGCACCGCCGGCCGGGCGGAGATGCGGCGGGGATCCTGTAGAGCCTCTCCCAGATGCAACCCCCAGCCCCTCTTCCCACCAACCACATTTATTCCCACCAACTACCCCCCCCCGGAAACTCCTCTTTTCCCACCCTAAGCTCCTGCAGAGCCAAGCCCCTGCAGCCCACCCCCAAACTTCCCTTTCCCCACTCACAGCTCCAAGCCCCTGCAGCCCACCCCCAAACTTCCCTTTCCCCACTCACAGCTCCAAGCTCCAGCAGCCCACCCCAAGTTTCCCTTTCCCCACTCACAGCTCCAAGCCCCTGCAGCCCACCCCCAAACTTCCCTTTCCCCACTCACAGCTCCAAGCCCCTGCAGCCCACCCCCAAACTTCCCTTTCCCCACTCACAGCTCCAAGCCCCTGCAGCCCACCCCCAAGTTTCCCTTTCCCCACTCACAGCTCCAAGCCCCTGCAGCCCACCCCCAAACTTCCCTTTCCCCACTCACAGCTCCAAGCCCCTGCAGCCCACTCCCAAGTTTCCCTTTCCCCATTCACAGCTCCAAGCCCCTGCAGCCCACCCCCAAACTTCCCTTTCCCCACTCACAGCTCCAAGCTCCAGCAGCCCACCCCCAAGTTTCCCTTTCCCCACTCACAGCTCCAAGCCCCTGCAGCCCACCCCCAAGTTTCCCTTTCCCCACTCACAGCTCCAAGCCCCTGCAGCCCACCCCCAAACTTCCCTTTCCCCACTCACAGCTCCAAGCCCCTGCAGCCCACTCCCAAGTTTCCCTTTCCCCATTCACAGCTCCAAGCCCCTGCAGCCCACCCCAAACTTCCCTTTCCCCACTCACAGCTCCAAGCTCCAGCAGCCCACCCCCAAGTTTCCCTTTCCCCACTCACAGCTCCAAGCCCCTGCAGCCCACCCCCAAGTTTCCCTTTCCCCACTCACAGCTCCAAGCCCCTGCAGCCCACCCCCAAACTTCCCTTTCCCCATTCACAGCTCCAAGCCCCTGCAGCCCCACCCCCAAGTTTCCCTTTCCCCACTCACAGCTCCAAGCCCCTGCAGCCCACCCCCAAGTTTCCCTTTCCCCACTCACAGCTCCAAGCTCCAGCAGCCCACCCCCAAGTTTCCCTTTCCCCACTCACAGCTCCAAGCCCCTGCAGCCCACCCCCAAACTTCCCTTTCCCCACTCACAGCTCCAAGCCCCTGCAGCCCACCCCCAAACTTCCTTTCCCCACTCACAGCTCCAAGCTCCAGCAGCCCACCCCCAAGTTTCCCTTTCCCCACTCACAGCTCCAAGCCCCTGCAGCCCACCCCCAAGTTTCCCTTTCCCCACTCACAGCTCCAAGCCCCTGCAGCCCACCCCCAAGTTTCCCTTTCCCCACTCACAGCTCCAAGCCCCTGCAGCCCACCCCCAAGTTTCCCTTTCCCCACTCACAGCTCCAAGCCCCTGCAGCCCACCCCCAAGTTTCCCTTTCCCCACTCACAGCTCCAAGCCCCTGCAGCCCACCCCCAAGTTTCCCTTTCCCCACTCACAGCTCCAAGCCCCTGCAGCCCACCCCCAAACTTCCCTTTCCCCATTCACAGCTCCAAGCCCCTGCAGCCCACCCCCAAGTTTCCCTTTCCCCACTCACAGCTCCAAGCCCCTGCAGCCCACCCCCAAGTTTCCCTTTCCCCACTCACAGCTCCAAGCCCCTGCAGCCCACCCCCAAACTTCCCTTTCCCCATTCACAGCTCCAAGCCCCTGCAGCCCACCCCCAAGTTTCCCTTTCCCCACTCACAGCTCCAAGCCCCTGCAGCCCCACCCCCAAGTTTCCCTTTCCCCACTCACAGCTCCAAGCCCCTGCAGCCCACCCCCAAGTTTCCCTTTCCCCACTCACAGCTCCAAGCCCCTGCAGCCCACCCCCAAACTTCCCTTTCCACACTCACAGCTCCAAGCCCCTGCAGCCCACCCCCAAGTTTCCCTTTCCCCATTCACAGCTCCAAGCCCCTGCAGCCCACCCCCAAACTTCCCTTTCCCCACTCACAGCTCCAAGCCCCTGCAGCCCACCCCCAAACTTCCCTTTCCCCACTCACAGCTCCAAGCCCCCTGCAGCCCACTCCCAAGTTTCCCTTTCCCCACTCACAGCTCCAAGCCCCTGCAGCCCACCCCCAAGTTTCCCTTTCCCCACTCACAGCTCCAAGCCCCTGCAGCCCACCCCCAAGTTTCCCTTTCCCCACTCACAGCTCCAAGCTCCTGCAGCCCCACCCCCAAGTTTCCCTTTCCCCACTCACAGCTCCAAGCCCTAGCAGCCCACCCTCAAACTTCCCTTTCCCCACTCACAGCTCCTCCATGCCCCCTCCCCAACTCCTTTCCCCCTTGCTAGCTCCTACAGAGCCCCTCCCAACCCTTTTTCTTCCCCCCCCCCCCGCCCCTTGCAGCCTTCCCTCTTCAGATGCGAGGTCCCCTCCTGGCAGCCGCCGGCCGTGGCCTGCGTGCCATGGGGGGGACAGTGGCCCCCTGGCCGGCGCCATCCGCGCCAAGCTGACGGCAGCCCTGCAGCCTACCCACCTGCAGGTGCTGGATGAGAGCTGGCGGCACGGCGGCCCCCCCGGCGCCGAAAGCCACTTCTCGGTGGTGGTGGTGAGCGAACGCTTCGCCGGCCTGGCCCCGCTGCAGCGCCACCGCCTGGTGCACGCCGCCCTGCAAACCGAGCTGGCGGGGCCCCTCCACGCCCTCGCCGTCGTCGCCAGGACCCCCAGCAGTGGGAGAGCGACCCCCACGTCCCCCCGGGCCCCCTTGCCTGGGGGCTCCAAGCACGATCGGCGCAGGGACGCGGTGGGAGCCGAGGGAGGCTCCCCCAGACCCAGTGATGGTGGCACTGGGCGTGTGCCCCAGCCCTGCCTCCAGTGACACCACGGTGGTGACAGACCCCAAACCGGGGTGGGGGGAGAAGCCAAAATACTGGGGTGACCCCCCCGTGACCCCCCCCCACCTCATCGGCCCTATGCTCTGCACAACCTCTCCCCCCGGCTCGCTGGGGAGTTGGGGGGTCTTGGATCCAGCACCCCTCAATAAATGAAGGCTCCCTGAGGAGCAGCTCTGAGGCAGCAGCTGGGTGACCTTGGGGGCTGGGGGGTTGGGGCAGCAGATTTGGGGTCACCTATTTGCCTTTCCCAGCTTGTTTCAAGCTGCCAGCCCTGACTGGGGGCCACCACCTTGCCCTGGGGGGGGAAGCCTGCAGCCCTTGCCCTGCGCTCAGCTCGGCCTCGGGAAGGGCTCCGGTGCCAAGCCCAAGGGGTGGGGACCCCAGCCCCTGTGCCCACGGGGTGGTGCCACCCTGGAGGCTGTGGTCCCTCCTGGGGAGGCCTTGGCCGTCATCTAAGAGCCCCAAGAATTTCAGGGGTGCAGCTCACCTCGGGTTGGAAGCCCCCAGCACATCTCCCCCTGCCCTGGGCTTGGCCAAGGGAGGAGCTCCCCCTGTGCCCACCAGGAGCTGCCTCCCTTGGCAAGGGCTCTGGTGCCAAGCCAAAGCAGGGACCCTCAGCCCCTGTGCCCACCAGGAGCTGCCTCCTTGGCAAGGGCCCTGGTGCCAAGCCAAAGCAGGGACCCTCAGCCCCTGTGCCCACCAGGAGCTGCCTCCTTGTGGCAAGGGCCCTGGTGCCAAGCCAAAGCAGGGACCCTCAGCCCCTGTGCCCACCAGGAGCTGCCTCCCTTGGCAAGGGCTCTGGTGCCAAGCCAAAGCAGGGACCCTCAGCCCCTGTGCCCACCAGGAGCTGCCTCCCTTGGCAAGGGCCCTGGTGCCAAGCCAAAGCAGGGACCCTCAGCCCCTGTGCCCACCCGGTGGTGCCACCCTGGAGGCTGTGGTCCCTCCTGGGGAGGCCTTGGCCGTCATCTAAGAGCCCCAAGAATTTCAGGGGTGCAGCTCACCTCGGGTTGGAAGCCCCCAGCACATCTCCCCCCTGCCCTGGGCTTGGCCAAGGGAGGAGCTCCCCCTGTGCCCACTCAGGAGCTGCCTCCCTTGGCAAGGGCTCTGGTGCCAAGCCAAAGCAGGGACCCTCAGCCCCTGTGCCCACCAGGAGCTGCCTCCCTTGGCAAGGGCCCTGGTGCCAAGCCAAAGCAGGGACCCTCAGCCCCTGTGCCCACCAGGAGCTGCCTCCTTGGCAAGGGCCCTGGTGCCAAGCCAAAGCAGGGACCCTCAGCCCCTGTGCCCACCAGGAGCTGCCTCCCTTGGCAAGGGCTCTGGTGCCAAGCCAAAGCAGGGACCCTCAGCCCCTGTGCCCACCAGGAGCTGCCTCCCTTGGCAAGGGCCCTGGTGCCAAGCCAAAGCAGGGACCCTCAGCCCCTGTGCCCACCCGGTGGTGCCACCCTGGAGGCTGTGGTCCCTCCTGGGAAGGCCTTGGCCGTCATCTAAGAGCCCCAAGAATTTCAGGGGTGCAGCTCACCTCCCGGGTTGGAAGCCCCCAGCACATCTCCCCCCTGCCCTGGGCTTGGCCAAGGGAGGAGCTCCCCCTGTGCCCACCAGGAGCTGCCTCCCTTGGCAAGGGCTCTGGTGCCAAGCCAAAGCAGGGACCCTCAGCCCCTGTGCCCACCAGGAGCTGCCTCCCTTGGCAAGGGCCCTGGTGCCAAGCCAAAGCAGGGACCCTCAGCCCCTGTGCCCACCAGGAGCTGCCTCCCTTGGCAAGGGCCCTGGTGCCAAGCCAAAGCAGGGACCCTCAGCCCCTGTGCCCACCAGGAGCTGCCTCCCTTGGCAAGGGCCCTGGTGCCAAGCCAAAGCAGGGACCCTCAGCCCCTGTGCCCACCCGGTGGTGCCACCCTGGAGGCTGTGGTCCCTCCTGGGGGAGGCCTTGGCCGTCATCTAAGAGCCCCAAGAATTTCAGGGGTGCAGCTCACCTCGGGTTGGAAGCCCCAGCACATCTCCCCCCTGCCCTGGGCTTGGCCAAGGGAGGAGCTCCCC
>JAWKAJ010000187.1:0-28750 GCA_033816785.1 Picus viridis
CCGGCACTTGGATGTGTTAAATCTCATGCCCTTGGCCTCTGCCCATCTGTCCAGCCTGTCGAGGTCCCTCTGCAAAGCCTCTCTGCCCTCCAGCAAATCAACTGCTGCCCCCAGCTTGGTGTCATCTGCAAATTTACTGATGATGGACTCAATGCCCTCATCCAGATCATCAATAAAGATGTTGAAGAGCATGGGGCCCAGTACTGATCCCTGGGGCACACCACTAGTGACTGGCCGCCAGCTGGATGTGGTGCCATTCACCATTACTCTCTGGGCTCGGCCCTCCAGCCAGTTCCTAACCCAACGCAGTGTGCTCCTGTCCAAGCCATGGGCTGCCAGCTTGACCAGGAGTTTGCTGTGGGGGACAGTGTCAAAGGCCTTGCTGAGGTCCAGGTAGACCACATCCACAGGCCTCCCCACATCCACCAGGCGGGTCACCTGATCATAGAAGGAGATCAGGTTGGTCAGGCAGGACCTGCCCCTCCTAAATCCATGCTGGCTAGGCCTGATCCCTTGGCCATCCTGTAAGTGCTGTGTGATCGCACTCGAGATGACCTGTTTTTCCTTTTCCTCTCCTTCTCCCATCCATCCTTGTTCCTTACCCTTGTGAACTCTGCCTGCCATTGTTACATAAATACATATATATATATATACTGTTTAAAGAAAAGTTCTTTGCCTCTCTACTTCCAAGCCGAATACAAATTATTTCCTGGTGGATTTGCTCCCCTCCCTTCCTTCTCTCTGTTGGGGAAGGGGATTCTCAGCCTTGCCCCCATCTGAGCTTTTAAGCCCCAGTTAAGGCTCAAACCACCACAATGCCTTAATGACACTCATGCCAGTAGAGAATGACCAATTGAGATGTGACACCTGTGCCTGCTGATGGACTAGAGAACCTTGCAGTGTAACATTAATAAACGTCTTTGCCTGCTTACATCCTGTCCTGGAAGCATTGCTCGAGGTGATTGAAACATCTGTACTATTACAAATGGTGACCCCAAACGTTTGCCTCGGCCAACTACTCATTGTGACTCTCACTTGCACCACCAAGAAGAAATTTGGCTTTTAAGGACTGTGGAGATGCTGCTGTTTGTCAGCAGCACTAATGGTGGCTATTGGATTAGTCTCTGTGAGATCAATCTGTCTGCCTCTATGCCGGTGATGTTCCCTGATTCGCCGAACATTATGGATGTGATATACGTCCAAGATGAGGTGAGGTACACCTGATAACGAGTAGTTAATACTACTGGAGATTATAGACACACTATATGTCTAAGATAAGGTGAGGTACACCTGATAACGAGTAGTTAATTCTACTGGAGATTATAGACACACTATATGTCTAAGATAAGGTGAGGTACACCTGATAACGAGTAGTTAATTCTATTGGAGATTATAGATGTGCTATATAAGGTAAGGTGAGGTATGGCAGAGAGAAAGGTGCAAGAGGTGCTGAAGAAAGAAGAAGGAAAAAGGGTTGGTGCCCTAGAAGAGAAGCAGCTCTGCAGTGACAGAGGTGAGCAGTCAGGGAAATTGGGTGGTTGGAGCCTCCCCGGGGGTTGGTGCCTCCTTTTGACGAACACATAACGGGTAATCAACTAACAAAAGAGGAGCAATCAATACTGGGAGTCATTATGCAGAGCTTGACAAAAAGAGCAACAATGCATGATGAAAGGAGAGGGAGCAGGGAGAGATGGCTATGCTGGGGCAACAAAGGTAGGCAAAATTGCTACATCTTCCTTTACAGCCTGGAAATTAGTTAAAGATTCCTCAGAACAACTAGCAGAAGATCATAAGGCAACTTCAGCAGAACAGCACTCCACCAGAACAGAACTCTTCTTGACATCTACACCCCCCTCCCTCTCCATCACTGTGGCCACTAAGCCTGCCTGCACCCCTGGAGCCGCAGAAGCTAGCACTTAACAGCAACAGCAGCCCACTGTCCCCCCTGCTGCTACTTCCCCACCACTGATCACTCCATCGCATGAGTGACCATTTATGGGGTCGGTGTAATTCATTGGATTACACAATATTTAGGGCTAGGCATATCATAAACTCTTTATGAGGCTCATTTCAGGTCTCCACTTTAGCCTATCTCTCTGCCTTCCCACCGCCTACGCTTGTGCACAGCGCAGCGGGGTGTTAGGTCTTCTCGGCAGCAGAAGATATTCTTCAGGGACCTTTTAGTTGTAGCCTTTTAAGCCTCTCCTCCACTTGATCTAAAAGAGGATTTGGCCTTTTGGATACTTTGGAGAGTTCCCACTCTTCCTCAATTACCTCTTGTCCTATTTCCAATTTTGTTTGATTATGACAACACCTATTTAATATTCAAGAACCTGACTCCCCTGATGTGATTTACCAGTCTTTGCAGTTCCCACATCTGGGTTATCAATTCCTGATTTTTTATTTATTTTTTTTTTTAAATTTATATCCCAAATTTCTGTCTATCCTTCCTTCAGGAATTCCCTGTTGATCTGTCTAGTGAGATTCAAATGCCCTCACCGCGTGTTGTTCCAAGGTCTCAAATTGGTACTGATCCCAACAACTTGAACATATTCCCCTTAAGATAACAAACACTCTATTTGCCCAATACACGAATTCACATCTCCCACATAAGTACAATTCTGATCCCCACAATCACAACTTTTCTCTAAATTTTTATGTACATATCTATTTTTCATAAACTGATTATTATGTATAAGTAAATCATCAAACAATTTTTATAATATCTGAAGTCCATAAGGGAGGGTTTATCACCTCCCCGATGAGTTCAATGGAAGTAACACCCTGCGATAGCGATGACTGGTGCGTCGATGCTCCTCAGTAGCCGTGAGTTCTGTTGGGTTCATTCAGATTTATGCTCGGGAGAATGTTAATTTTAGAGGATCATCGCTGGTAGAGACCTTCCACTTTTCAGGGCTCACCGGACCTTTGACTCTGCTGATGTGGGTCCACCCTCTTTCAGCAGTGCGAATTGCCGACTCTGTGGTGAGCAATACAAGAAAAGGGCCTTCCCATTTTGGGGTTAATGTTGATTCTTTCCATACCTTGATTAACACATTATCTCCCGGTTGAAGGGTATGGGTAGCCAGAATCAAAGGTGGTCTCTGGGCTACCATCCCCTTCTTCCTTAATTCCTGCCTCCTTTTCATGAGAGTTATTAGAAATTATTCTAAAACTTTATCCTTAACCTTTGGGTGGTCTAAAGGGATTTCAAAGTCATATGGCATTCCATACAGCATTTCAAAAGGAGACACCCCAACATCGACTCTTGGTTGAGTTCTACTGTATAATAAGGCTAGTGGTGAACACTTTACCCAACTCATTTTTGTTTCCATCATTAATTTGGTTAGGTGCTTCTTGATTTCTCCATTCATACGTTCGACTTTACCAGAGCTTTGGGGATGCCAGGGGGTGTGATATTCCCACTTAATCCCTAAGGCTTCCATTACTTCCCTGATAACTTTAGAGGTAAAGTGGGATCCTCTATCAGAATCTATGTTTACAACCAATCCATAATGGGGAATGATTTCTTCTAATAATATTTTTACTACTGTCCTAGCATTTGCCCTGGCTACTGGAAATGCTTCCAACAAAGTGGGTTAAATGGTCCACCAATACCAGTAAATGTTGGTATCTTCCTACCTTAGGTAGATCAGTAAAATCAGCTTGTATCCTTTCAAAGGGCCTTTTTGCTAATTCTCTTTCACCCGATACTCATTCTCTTAATTGCCTCCTATTAACTCGCTGACAGGTTAGACATCCTTCTATGATTTTCTTTGCTATTCCATATATTCCTATATAGGCATATTTAGATTCAAATTGATCCACCAAAGCCTGTATTCCCCAGTGGATTTGAGTATGTAATTTTCCTATTATGCCTCTTGCTAATCCTTTTATATGTACTACTGCTATCTGCTTTGGTTCCCTCAAGGCCGACAATATTTCTTTTGTGAGTGCCTCATGTATCAACCCTTTTCCTTGGCTGTTTAGCAGCCCTCTTTCCTCCCAGATTTTCCCAAAGGTATGCACTATCCCATATGCAGACTTAGAATCAGTATAGATTGTTCCTACCTTATCTTTTAGCTTAATAAAGCAAACAATTTGCATGCCTGGGCTGACCATTGCTTACTCAGAGGTCCAGATCCCATCACCTGGGAGGGTTTTCCATTTATGATCGCATATCCTGATTTGCGCTTTCCTTCTATTACTCTAGAAGATCCATCTATATATAGTTTTTTCCCTTTCAGGCAACTCTTCTTCCTCCAAATCTTCCTTTACCTTAGCCTGTCTTTCTCCCAGACGAATACAACCATGAGTGAGATTTAAATCAGGCTCCCCATAGAAAAATTGAGCAGGATTCAATGCTCCTGTAGTTTGCAATGTTAGTTTAGGAGAGTGTATTAGAATTCTCTCATACTTCAAGAGTCTATTATCTGTTAGCCATTGATCAGCCTTCTGATTTAATATTCCCCTAAGATCATGGGGGTATATACTATTAGTTCTCCCCTAAAGTGACCTTTTTGGCCTCTGCTATTGGTAATGCTGTGGATACTACAGCTTGCAAACAGGTAGGCCATCCTCTGCTAATGGGATCTAATTGTTTTAAGTAGTAGCCCACAGGTTTCTTATGTCCCGCCCAATCTTGGGTTAAAACTCCATCAGCAGTTCCTTCATCAGTGTTAACATACAAAAAGAATGGTTTCTTTACATCTTGCAAATTCAGTACCGGGGCTTCCGTAAGGTCAGATTTAAGGGTTTTTAGCCTGTTATCATCTTCTGGACTTCATTTTAGGAGTCCATCTTTTGTTAGTTTGTCTTACAAAAATTTTACCTTTTTACTGTAGTTTTCAATCCACTGCCTGTAGTACCCCAGTAAGCCCAAATGCTGCTGAATCTGTCTCTTGGTTCTCGGGGGTGGCAAGTCCAATATCCCTTGCACCCGTTGAGGGTCTAATAATTTTTCCCCCTTGTCTAGCCAATGACCCAAATATTTAACCTTTTCCTCGGTAAACTGTAATTTAGACTTTGAAACTTTCAATCCCTTAAGGCTAAGAAAATTTAGCAATTTAATACTGGCTTTTCTTACTTTTTCTTGTTCTTTTCCTGCTATCAATAAATCATCTACATACTGCAAAAGAATTGTTTCAGGGTCTACCTCAAAGTCCTGCAACATTTGTTCCAGGGCTTGCCCAAAAAGGTTCGGAGATTCCATGAACCCCTGGGGTAACATTGTCCACCTTAGTTGTTGTATTCTCCGGGTACCCACATTTTCCCATTCAAATGCAAAATAGTCTCTACTTTCTTGTTTTAAAGGGGCAAGCCCAAAAGGCGTCCTTCAGGTCAATTACACTGTACCAAGTATATTCTGGAGACAGTTTGCTTAGCAAGGTATAAGGATTCGCCACCACAGGAAAATGGGTGAAGGTTCTTTGAATTACGGCCCTCAAATCTTGCACTAATCGATAGGTTCCATCTGACCTTTTAACAGGTAGTATTGGAGTATTATGAGGGGACATGCAGGATTCTAATAGTCCTTGAGCTAACAATCTGTCAATTACAGATTGTAATCCCCTCTTTGCTTCTTGTGAAATGGGATATTGTCGTATCGTTATTGGTTCAGAGGGATTCTTAATTGTGATTTCAAATGGTTCAATGTCTAATTTTTCTACTGAGTCTGGGGTATATCATACCTCAGGATTTATTTCTTTTTCATCTTCTACTGTTAAGGCATATAATTTAATCTTTATGCCTTGTTTATCACTTTCCAAATTGATCCCTAGTTTTACCATCAAATCTCGTCCTAATAGGTTGTATTCAGCTTCTGGGACCAGCAAAAAGTTTCCTAAAGAAAATTTAGTAGGGGACTCAATTTCTACTTCTTTAATAAGGGATACCTTAAATGGTTCTCCTTTTGCTCCAATTACCCCTATTTTCTCCATTGATTCCTTGCATCCCGTCGAGATGTTTTGTATGGTGGACCTTCCTGCTCCTGAATCCACCAAAAAGGTAAATTCTTGTCGCTGGGGACCCAATTTTAATTTTATCAAGGGCTCTTGAATGTTGCGAGTCCCCAGCAGGTAGAGCCCCTGACCTCTAATCCTCCTGAAACATTTTCTCATCTTGTATTTTTTTGCGACAGTTGCGCTTCAGATGGCCTTTCCCTGACAATAATAACACTACCTCTTTTCTGGCCTCTATGTCCCTTGAAGGGGTTTGGCCATTTCTCCTCTCTTCTACAGCAAACAAAATTCTTAGAATAGCCTGTAGTTCATCCCAGGTATAGATAGAGAGTCCTAGGAACTAATCAAGCCTCTCGGCTACTCCCAAAGGATCTTCCAAGAGTTTTCCCATTTCCTTTTTTGAACTCTCTAACATCCCCTGAGCTTAAAGGAACAGACACAAATTCTACACCTGGTTGTGGCCCGCCCATGGCAATCTCCCTTAAGGGATATTGCAACACCTTCTCCCTTCTAGTCTGGCTTCTAGTCACGGGTCGGCAGATATTTGCTTCATGGGGCCAGGCAAGTCCTCAGGGGGTATCTCAGGGGCCCCCTCGGGAGGAGCTGTTGGTGGTTCCTGTCCTTGGGGTCCCGCATATGGAGGAGGAGAAACATCACCATACTCAATTTCCTCCTTTTTCTTTTTGTCAATGTCCTTTTTCTCCTCTTTTATGGTAAATACCTTAAATAGCTGTTGGTCAGTTAACGATAAATACGCATATTCACTTTCCTCTTTACTAAAAGGCATCTTATCATTAACATAAATAAAAAGTGCTAAATACTGGCCAGTAAGTCCCCTGCCTAATCTCTTTTCCTCCCCAAACCTCTATACAATAGTGTATCATCTTTTCTTTAGATTTTCCCCTTCAGGAGGGGGTTCCATCCAATTTCTAATCATAATTCCTAAAGGGCTATCCCGGGGGATATCAGGGAGCTTGTCACCTTTTTTGTTTTTGTCTGTCTTACTAGCAGCCTTTGAAGTACCCTGCCCCATTTCATCTGGAGTGCTCCGTCACACACACACGCACACACTCCCCTTGTTCGCGACTCAAACTCTCGCGAGTAATGAGAACTGCGCTACTAAAGGGTCCACACTCACTTCGTCCTTAATTGGACGTCTCTTACATTAGCACTTCCAGGAATCCACAAACCCCAACCAAGCAGTACCCGCAGCAAACCGCAATATACTCACATACTCCTGACGATAGGAGTCTTTGCCTGGTCTTCGTGCACAAATTTTACGGGGTCCTTCCTTTTACTTATTTTACCCTTGTTCGGATATCCCGTAGTCTGAATCAGAGAGTAGAACCCAGGGACCGTTGTAAAACGGAGGCGCCTTTCCCTGAGTTATAGTTCCGACCCAGAGTACTGGGATCCGAGTCACGGCACCAAATTTGTTAAAAGCACTCTCCACGTCAATCGAGAGTTTTAAGTATAAGAAATGTTATTGCGGGTAAAATAAGCAAAAGCAGCGCTGGGCGGCTTGGGAATCTCCTGCTCCACAACAGCACGCACCGAATAAGGATCCACTCTCTTCTTTTAAGGTGGAGGTATGTCGCAACCGTCACAGCCAATTCCCCATGCATAGAATGCACTCTTCTGGCTGTGCCGGTGTGAGTCCCTGATAAGGATCGGCATCCCGGTCCCGAGTTTCTTGTGAGGATGTTGATAGTCTTCCTTATCTTAACCTGGTTTCTGGCAGGCTCAGTGGGGGTCGACCCAGCTGCCCAACTTCTGTAGATTTCTGCCTAACAAGCTTAAAACTAAGTACATACTGTTCAAAACAGGATGTTACATGTTCTTATCGAGTGGCATTGTCTGACTTGATCACGACTCCGTCATTGATCATTTATATGGTTAACAAATAATTCATCCCTTTACTTATTACAACAATGAGCTCAATGGCAGAGGCTATGGCTCGAGAGTTGTTCTCTTGAGCAAGTAGAGAGACAAAGTGAAAGAGGGGCAACTTGTTTACCAGCTGGGGCGATACTTATAGATTCCTTGAGACTGGGTTTGACCAATGGGCACTTTCGCAAACAACTGGCTTCAGCCTATAGAAAGCATGAAGCTAGAATTATGCCATACTTGGTATTTGCACAAGCACTGCATATGCTGAGTGCACGCTGGCCTGGCTAATGCCTTGGCTGTTGTCTTCCTCCTGAAGGAGGGGGAACTTGTCCACGTGCTGGGACAAGATACAATATTTGGGCATAACGTGCCTTCACCACAATGAGAAAGAGAAGGAGAGGGGAAAAACGGAGATGGGGAGGTGGGAGGTGACTGGCTAGCAAAGCCACCGTAGGTACAGAGACAGGGAAAAAGGGGGGCAGCTGGATGGCTCAACAAGGCCATTGCAGCCACAAGAAGGGGGGAATGGGGAAGGAAGGGGAGAAATAGGAGGGTCGCTGCCAAATTCACAGCTGCTGGCTATTTTTACAGCTTCTAGCCAAAGGCTAGATTTCAATGGGTGGTGATAGCAGCGATTTGAGCTTGTTGTTTTGTCTCCTGCTGAAGCACCTTTTGTTTTCTTTCTGTGGCTGTTTCTGAGATTCAAGATAGGTAGATGAAAAGTCAATGCCTTCTCACTGCTGCACTCCGATAGTCCCAAAACTCAATTCTGATCTTTTAACTTAGAATGTCCCTTCTTTCCAAAATCAAAACACGTTGGAGAACTTTTAAGACTCAGTGGTGGGGAAGTAGCAGCAGCGGGGGACAGAGGGCTTCTGTTGATGTTAAGTGCTAGCGTCTGCAGCTCCAGGGGTGCAGGCAGGCTTAGCAGTCACGGTGGTGGAGAGGGAGGGGAGTGTGTAGATGTCGAAGCAGAGCTCTGTTCTGGTGAAGTGCCGTTAATGACCCCCAGTATTGATTTATCCTCTTTTGTTATTTGATTACCTGTTATGTGTTCGTCAAAAGGAGGCACCAAACCCCAGGGAGGCTCCAACAACCCAATTTCCCTGACTGCTCACCTCTGTCACTGCAGAGCTGCTTCTCTTCTAGGGCACCAACCCTTTTTTCTTCTTTTTTCTTCAGTGTCTCTTGCACCTTTATCTCTGGTGTACCTCGCCTTGTCTTAGACATATAGCATGTCTATGATCTCCAGTATAATTAACTAGTCGTTATCAGGTGTACCTCGCCTTATCCTAGACGTATATCGCATCCATAACGTCCGGCGAACCAGGGAACGTCACCAACATAAAGGCAGACAGATTAGTCTCACAGAGACTAATCCAATAGCCACCATTAGTGGTGCTGATGAACAGGAGCATCTCCACAGTCCTTAAAAGTGAAATTTCTTCTTGATGGTGCAAGTGAGAGCTGTAATGAATCAAGGCAAACGTTCGGGGTCACCATTTGTAATAGTTTAGATGTTTTAATTACCTTGAGCAATGCTTCCAGGACAGGATGTAAGCAGGCAAAGACGTTTATTATATTATACAGCAAGGTTCTCTAGTCTATCAGCAGGCACATGTGTCATCTCAATTGGTCATTCTCTACTGGCATGTGTGTCATTAAGGCAGACAATAGGTCAAAATAACAAAACAATATTTTAACGCATCCAACCAAATTCTGCCCAGCTTCTCTCAGAGTCTAAGACAAAACATAGCTTTCTCTAATTCAAGCAAAGGCAAGTCTTCCCTATAGTCTTCTCAAGCTTTCCAAAAACAACCCTCTTCCCACAACCAACTGTTATTTTCCCTGCACTTCTCTTTTCTTGGGCACCAACCCATTTTTCCTATGTGCTTTTTTCTCTCGGGCATCAACCATTTTATTTTTCTTGGGCACCAACCATTTTATGCTCAGCTCTTGTTTTCTTTCGAGCACCAACACATTTTTCTGTGTACTTCTTTTCTCTCGGGCACCAACCCTTTTATTCCCTGTGCTTCTATTTTCTTGGGCACCAACTGTTTTTTTTTTCTCTGCACTTCTTTTTTCTTGCGCACCAAACATTTTTTCCTCTACTATATTTTTTCTCAGGCAGCAACCCTTTTTCCTCTGTGCTTCCTTTTTCTCTGGCACCAACCCCCTTATTCCCTGCACCACTTTTTCTGGGGCACCCATTATTTTTATTCTTTCTGTTTCTTTTTGCTCAGCCACCAACCCTTTTTTCCTCTGCACTTCTTTTTTCTGGGCACCTACGCTTTTATTCCCTGCACTTATTTTTCATCAGGCACCAACACTTTTTTCTCTATGCTTCTTTTTCTTGGGCACCAACCCTTTTTTCCAGTGGCCTTCTTTTTCCTTGGGCACCAACTCTTTTTTCCTCTACTATATTTTTCCTTGGGCACCAACCCTTTTTTCCTCCACACTTCTTTTCACTCAGGCACCAACCCTATTTTTCTCTTCACTTTTTATCTCTTGGGCACAAACACATTTTTTCTCTGCACTTCTTTTTTCTTGGGCACCAACAATTTTGTTCTCTGCTCTTGTTTTCTTTCAGGTACCATCACATTTTTCTCTGCACTTTTCTTTCAGGCACCAACCCTATTTTTCCCTGTGCTTCTTTTTTCTTGGCCACCAACTCTTTTTTTCTCTGTGCTTCTTATTTGTCGGGCACAAACTATTTTATTCTCTGCTTTTTTCTCGGGCACCAACCATTTTTTTCCTCTGTATGTCTTTTTTCTTGGACACCAAATCTTTTTTCCCCTGCACTTCTCTTTTCTTGGGCACTGACCCTATAATTCTCTGCACTTCTTTTTTCTTGGACATCAACCCTTTTTTTCTCTACGCTTCTTTTTTATCATGCACTAACCCTTTTTTTCCCTGTGCTGCTTTTTCACAGGTACCAACCCATTTTATCTCTGAGAGTCTTATTTTTGTGCACTGACCCTTTTTTGCCCTCTGCTTCTTATTTCTTGGGCACAAACAATTTTATTCTCTGCTCTTGTTTTCTTTTGGCACCAACACACTTTTCTCTGTACTTCTTTTTTATCGGGCACCAAACATTTTTTCCACAGCAATTCTTTTCTCTCAGGCTGTGACCAGTTTAGGCTGTGCCTTTAAGAAAGTGACTGTTGCTGAACACTCTGGCTGAATGTATTGAAAACAAAGATATTCTAAACTAATTTCATTGGTGGATTGGTAGAATGCAACTTTAAGTTTTAGTTCAGGGAGTTCAGTCTGTACCTTTCCCTCTGTTCGTGTGGGCCTGTTTCTTTCTCTCTGAAGCAACAGCTGCCGACCTTGGATTAACAAAGCTAACCAGATAAGAAAACTAATTCTTGCACACGCTTTGAGCTAACAGAATTTTCTCCTTAATTGCCTTTCTCTCTCTTTCTAACCCTTTTTGGGAAAAAAGGGGAGGTAAGGAGTGAGAAGGGGGGTACAGGGGGAACCCCCTGGCTGAAGGGGGGGAAAAAGGTCTTCTGTATTACATTCATTGCTGTATATTTCTATATATATTGTAAATATTGCGTATTTTGGTACATATTCATTGCATTCAATTTCTGCTTGTAAATACAGCTTGTTTCATCTGCCTCTCTGGCTGAGTTTAGCTGTGGTATCTTTGTGTGTGTGTGTGGGGAGGAACTTTCTCACCCTACCACACAGGCACTAACCCTTTTTTTCTCTGCACTTCTTATTTCTTGGGCACCAACTATTTTATTCTCTGCTTCTTTTTCCTCAGGCACCCACACTTTTATTCCCTGCACTTCTTTTTCTCAGTCACCAACCCTTTTATTCTCTGTGGTTCTTTCTTCTCAGGCACCGAATGTTTATTCTCTTCATTTCTTTTTTCTCAGGCATCAACCTTTTTTCTCTTCACTTTTTATCTCTTGGGCATCAACACATTTTTCTTCTGCTCTTCTTTTCTCTCAGGCACCAATTCTATTTTTCTGTCTACAAAGCATCTTCACAAGATGCAAGTGACCCCAGGCAGAATTGGAATCATAGAAGCATAGAAAAGACCTCAAAGATCATCAGGTCAAACCTGACACGCAAAACCTCATGGCACCAAGTGCCACATCCAATCCCCTCTTGAACACCTCCAGGGACGGTGACTCAACCACCTCCCTGGGCAGCACATTCCAATGGCTAATAACTCTCTCTGTGAAGAACTTCCTCCTCACTTCAAGCCTAAACTTCCCCTGGCACAGCTTGTTCTGTTGCTGATTGCCTGGGAGAAGAGACCAACCCCCTCATGGCTGCAACCTCCCTTCAGGTAGTTGTAGAGAGCAATAAGGTCTCCCCTGAGCCTCCTCTTCTCCAGGCTAAGCAACCTCAGCTCCCTCAGCCTCTCCTCATAGGGCTTGTACTAGAGGCCTCTCCCCAGCCTTGTTGCCCTTCTCTGTTCACGTTCAAGCTTCTCAATGTCCTTCTTAAACTGAGGGTCCCAGAACTGGACACAGGACTCAAGGTGTGGCCTAACCAGTTGTCTCGATCCGGAGAAGGAAAGAGATTCAGGTTTTTAATGAATATTCCTGTGTTGTGAAATTAGAGGCACAAATGAGGCCAAAATATCAACAGCTAGACTATTTATTACCTAACTACAGTGGATGGACATAAATAAAGTGGAGGGATCAGAGGGGGAGAGAGAGAGAATAGAAGAAAGGGAGAAGAGGGAAAGAATTATATTACCACATCCCTCACCCCCAAGACAGTTTGAGTCTGTGGAGGAAAGGTGCTGCAGGAGATGTTGGGTCTGTAGAGGAAGGGTGCTGAGGCTTTGGCTGTAGAAGGGATGAGGTCCTCTGGGCAGCTTCTTCAGCTCCATGAGTTGCAGCGGGCAAAACTTAGAGCACGGAGAGAGGGTTTTCAGAGTCCAAGATCCATTGTGTTGGCCCCGTGATGTTTCCAGCGTGTGCTGCCGTCTGCTTTCTTCTGCATCTTGCTTCTCCAATTTTTCTCCTCCTGAAGCCAGTAGTTGCTCCAGTCTTTTATACAGTTTTTTAGCCCTTAGGCAAGTGTCCAGGTGTTGTTCCCCAGGATAGCGTTCTGGGAAATCATCTTTAGGTAAGTGTCCAGGTATCATTCCCCAGGAAATCTTTCTGTGTACTCAGGTGAGTTTGGGCAGCCACTGGATGGAGGGGGGAAGGCCTCCGCCTCCTCCTGCTCCATCTACCTACCCACACACTCTTTACACATCAGGAACCATTGTCCTTTCCTGGGGTATCTGATGGCTGGAAATGATCTTGTCCTAAAGGTGTGAACGCTGGGCCCTTGGGCCATTGTTGTAGGCCAGCTCCAGTCCCGTGAGCAATGTTATCTTTGCACCTTCCAAGAGTCCTTCCAGTGGCTCTGCCCAACGCACATCAGCTATTGTCTGGGCAAGCAGCAAGTGATTTTATCTTTGTTGAGTCACACCAGGAGAGACAAGCTTTAGTCTCTCACACCAGTGTGGTGTACAGAGGCAGAATGACCTCCCTGCTCCTGCTGGCCACACTGTTCCTGATGCAGGCCAGGATGCCACTGGCCCTCCTGGCTGCCTGGGCACATGTTCATGTGTGGCTCATGTTCATCCAGCTGTCAGTCAGTACCCCCACGTCCCTTTCTGTGTGGCTGCTCTTCAGCCACTCCGACCCCAGCCTGTAGCACTGCATGGCGTTGTTGTGGCCAAAGAGCAGCACCCAGCCCTTAGAGGAGCTCTGCCTCCAACCAGATGGAGGGTTGTTGGTTTGTTGGACTGTACAGAACCAGGCCTGGCAAGTTGAACCCATGAGAGGATAAAGCTTTAGTAGATATAGGTGCCCAGAGTGCTTTGACACCATCAATCTTTGAGGGATGGAACCCATCTGTGTTTCTGGTGTGACAGGAGGATCCCCACACCTGGATGTGTTTGAAGCTGAGTACTGGGATGTAAGCCACAGTTTGCTTTCATTTGGAGATGTGGAAGGAGTCACTGGACTCAGTTGCCCCAGAGATGGAAACACAGCCCCAGCATTTGCGGCATTTGGACTGGGCATGGACTGATCCAGACTGTGCTGGAACAGAGTGGAGCTGCAGAGCACCTGCAGTGAGCAGCCCTCTGTGTACTGCAAAGCGATCTCATGTGGAGTGAGAGTGGACAGTGCCTGAGGTGTGCCTGCTGATTGCTGCTGGGCATGCTGCAGACGGCACAGAATGAGGGCTTGGGAATATCAAAGGTTAAGTAGAATATTTGCTGCCATTACTCCACACTCTCCTGCCTCATGCCACCTTCACAGGGACAGTACTGGCTGGAGCAAAGTACTACAGGGCTTGAAGTTCAGATTGCAACATGAGAGGCTTCCTGTTCCGGTTGGTGCTGTTGGGTTCTGGCTATCAGGTGCTAGCTCTTTGCTGAGTGGGAGGGCTGTAGGGGTTTAACTCCTGGCTGCTGCTCGCTGCTGCTGCTCACTGCTGTGCTTCTGTGGTGGTTTAGGCTGGGTGCTGGCCTGGATGCCATTGCACAGACCACACCTGGGAGGTCCCAAAAGGGGGCCCAGCCACTGGGTGGTCACAGGACACCAGGTATTTCACCCATAATTCCCTGCTCCTCTATAAAACATCCACGTGGGGTTCTTACTTCCTCTTTCATCCCTCGCCACTGCCTAGGTAAAATGCTGTGAGCTGCCTCCCTTGGGCCTGCCCAGGCCCAAGGCTGGGTTGGGGGGAAGAAAGAACCTGGGCGGGAGTTGGGTGTACCCCCAGGTGGGGATGGGACGTTCTTGGGTATGTTTTGGGATATCTCTCTCTTTGTCATGGTGCTTGTGGTTTTCTGTAAAACTTTCATTGTTTTTGTCCATTTAAACTTTCCACCGTTTTTTGCAATCCATTTGTCTGAGTCTTTCTTTTGCCTGTGGGGGAGAATTGGTCTCCCAAACCACAACAGTTAATGGCATAGCCAGGCCAGAAGTTGGTTGCTGTGGCAAACTGCAGATCGGATTGCAAAAGATGGAGAGTTTAAAGTCAGATGTGGGGCATTGCTGGTTTGGAAGTTGGGGCCCGAATTTTCTTGTCAGGGCTACTGTGTGAACTCCTGTGGACACCTGGTGCATGGCCAATGGCATGGAATTCCTCCTGTTGCTCGAGAGGAGCGAGGGGTGGCTCTTTCTGTGACTTTCTGCTCAGGGTAGCTTAAGAATGCTCGGGGTAGCCTAAGAAGGTGAGACTGGCCTTCTCCTCCTTGTTCTCTGCAGAGCGACGAGCGGCAGTGAGTGAAGTGGAGGAGGGGCAGCGGCAAGCAGAGTGAAGTTGGCCCGCTGCCGCTGCAGGGGAAGGCCACCCACGTCGAGTGGACAAGCCATGGCTTCCGAAACCCGAGAAGGCGAGCAAGGACTTCAGCTGGGAAGCCATTCTCAAAGGCTCTGGGAACGCGCTCATGGCTTTGGCTGAAATAACCATTTGGATGCCCAAAGGGGTGGAGGTGACTTTGACTCTGCATTGCAGTGACAGAGACGGCGGGGGCCAGGCCATGCTGTGTTCAGGCAGCAGCAGCGGCACCTCCTGTGCCTTGCTGTGTTCTGATGGCGGCAGCAGCTGTAAATCTTTCCCTTGTTTTTCGGACATGTTCCGAAAATGGTGCCGAGCACCTGGCTCCGCCTCCTCTCTTCTCAGCGAGTTGTGCTGCAGCCGCTCCCTCTTCCGGGGAGGGCTGTGAGCCTGATGCGGTGATGCCTCTGTACGTGAACGCCCAGTGGGGGGTGATGTACATGCGATATGCATTTGTGTAGCCTCAGGCTGCGGCTGGAAGTGGTCGGCTGCGGCTCTCTGGAGGAATGGAAAAAAGCAGTTGTGGAGCCTGATTGCTCCGATCGGCTTGCCCCAGGGGCGGAAAAAAAGCTGCTGAGTAAATGTAGATGCAAATAAAGGCTTGGCTGAGAAGTTGTGAGGTTTTTCCAGGTGATCAGGATGTCCCAATGAGTCCATGAAGAATGCACACTGCAGAAGAATGACTCTGCATTGCTGGGAGGTTCCATCATATGAGGAAGAAGAACTGGAATGCACTAATACTTGAGCCTGAATGAGAGACTGTATGGAAAAATGCCCAGATGAAGACATGGACTCTCACTAGACATGTCATCAGAAGAGTTCTAATTTGATGATAGGGTTTTGGGTTCAGGGATTATGGTATGAAATAAGGGGTGGCATGTGGTGGTTTAGGCTGGGTGCTGGCCCGGATGCCATTGCACAGACCACACCTGGGAGGTCCCAAAAAGGGGCTCAGCCCACTGGGTGGTCACAGGAAACCAGGTATTTCACCCATAATTCCCTGCTCCTCTATAAAACATCTATGCAGGGTCCTTACTTCCTCTTTTGTCCCTCACTGCTGCCTAGGTAAAATGCTGTGAGCTGCCTCCCTTGGGCATGCCCAGGCCCAAGGCTGGGTTGGGGGGGAGAAAGAGCCCTGGGGGGGGGGGAGGGTGTTTGGGTGTAACCCCAGGGGGAGATGGGACATTCTTGGGTCTCTGTCATGGTGCTTGTGGTTTTCTGCAAAACTTTCATTGTTTTTTTCCATTTAAACTTTCCACCATTTTTTGCAATCCATTTGTCTGAGTCTTTCTTTTGCCTGTGGGGGGAGAATTGGTCTCCCAAACCACAACAGATTCTTTTGCAAACAGCCTCAGGTCAGTGTGCATTATGGGATGTCCTTTGGATTCAACTCTTTTGATCTTATCTCAAGTCCTTATCTCAACCCAGAGGGGTTTTTGAGTCATGTGTGTGTTATTTTTCCCTCACATCTGTTTTGGGGGGAACAGGCAGCTTAATCCCTTCTCAGCTCTTTAACCTGTTCCAGCCCCATAGTGGAAAGCCAACAGAAGCTTTCTGAGTTGTTCCAAAGATCTCCATGAGATTCCCCCTACACCCTCCAACGATTTCAAAAGTCAATCCTACAACCATCCAAATCCCAAACATCTAAGATCACCTGAAGCCCCTGAAGAATGCCTCTGAGATGCCTCTCGAGACTCCTCTGAGAACCTCATTATACCCTCCCTGAACTGGGCACATATCTGGCGGATATATTTGGCAGATAAGCTGGCCAAGCCGCTCTCCATCATTTCCCTCCAGTCCTGGCTCACCGGTGAGGTCCCAGATGACTGGAAACTGGCCAATGTGGTCCCCATCCACAAGAAGGGTTGGATGGAGGAACCCGGAAACTCCAGGCCTGGCAGCCTGACCTCAGTGCCAGGGAAAATGATGGAGCAGATTATCCTGGTGGCAATAACTGCGCACCTGCAGGATGGCCAAGGGCTCAGGTCCAGCCAACATGGATTTAGGAAGGGCAGGTCCTGCCTCTCCAACCTGATCTCCTATGATCAGGTGACCCGCCTGGTGGATGTGGGGAGGCCTGTGGATGTGGTCTACCTGGACTTCAGCAAGGCCTTTGATGCCGTCCCCCACAGCAAACTGCTGGCTAAGCTGTCAGCTTGTGGCTTGGGCAGCAACACTCTGTGCTGGGTTAGGAACTGGCTGGAGGGCCAGGCCCAGAGAGTGGTGGTCAATGGTGCCACCTCCAGCTGGAGGCCAGTCACCAGTGGCATCCCCCAGGGATCAGTACTGGGCCCCATCCTCTTCAATGTCTTCACTGACAATCTGGATGAGGGGATTGAGACAGTCATCAGCAAATTTGCAGATGACACCAAGTCGGGAGAGATGTTGGTCAGTTGGAGGGCAGAAGGGCTCTGCAGAGGGACCTTGACCAACTGGACAGATGGCAGAGTCCAACAGGATGACATTCAACAAGTCCAAGTGCCAGGTGCTGAATTTTGGCCACAACAACCCCATGCAGAGCTACAGGCTGGGGTCAGAGTGGCTGGAGAGCTGCCAAACAGAGAGGGACGTGGGGGTGCTGATCGACAGCTGCCTAAACATGAGCCAGCAGTGTGCCCAGGTGGCCAAGAAGGCCAATGGCATCCAGGCCTGCATTAGGAATAGTGTGGCCAGCAGGAGCAGGGAGGTCATTGTGCCCCTGTACTCTGCATTGGTTAGGCCGCACCTTGAGTCCTGTGTCCAGTTCTGGGCCCCTCAGTTTAAGAAGGACATCGAGACACTTGAAGCTGTCCAGAGAAGGGCAACAAGGCTGGGGAGAGGCCTTGAGCACAAGCCCTATGAGGAGAGGCTGAGGGAGCTGGGATTGCTTAGCCTGGACAAGAAGAGGCTCAGGGGTGACCTCATTGCTCTGTACAACTACCTGAAAGGTGGTTGTAGCCAGGAAGGGGTTGGCCTCTTCTCCCTAGCAACCAGCATCAGAACAAGGGGACACAGTCTCAAACTGCAACAGGGGAAGTTTAGGCTCGAGGTGAGGAGAAAGTGCTTCACCGAGAGAGTGATTCACCATTGGAATGGGCTGCCCGGGGAGGTGGTGGAGTTGCCGTCCCTGGAGGTGTTCAAGAGGGGACTGGACATGGCACTTGGTGCCATGGTCTAGTTGTGGGGTCTGTGGTGACAGGTTGGACTCGATGATCTTTGAGGTCTCTTCCAACCTTGGTAATACTGTGATACTGTGATCTCCACCCCATTCCTTGGGAACAAACGCCACCAAAATTAGGGCATTGTGGCAGGGATGTCTGAAATAAAAGCAAACAGAGCGGATTTGGGTAACTTTAAGGCTTTATTGACACAATTGGGCAAAGGACAGAGAGGGGTTCTTACCCCAGGGAAATACAAAGCATTGGGGAAGAACCAGACAGACCCTGGCAAAGCTCTGCCCATCTGTAATGGCATCTCCACCTGTGCTGATTCAGCACTGTAATTGTTCTCATCAGCAACAACTGGAGCTCAGAAGGCAGGAGTTGTTCCTGCTGGAGCCTCCAGCCTCTGAGAAATGCAGGTGAAAAGGAGGTGATTTTGGTTCAATGTCTTGGAAAGGCTCTCACAGGGATCACGATTACCCCAACAAACCCTGGAGGGGGATCTATTTGTGCCTCCCCAGCAGTGTGGGCTGGTCACTGCTATGGGGGCCGTGGTGCTTGGTGAGGTTAGAGCTGCTGCAGAAGCTCTTGATTCAGTCAGGGCAGCTGAAAGCCCTCTTACCAGTGTGGCTGCGGCAGTGGTAATTGAGCCCGCTCCTACGGGTGAAGCTCTTACCGCAGTCAGCACAGGTGAAAGGTTTCTCTCCAGTGTGCACACGACGGTGCTGCGTCAGTTTAGAGCCCTGGGTGAAGCTCTTGCCGCAGTCAGCACAGCTGTATGGTTTGTCACCACTGTGGATTAGTTGGTGCTGGAGAAATAAACTGCTTGTGGTAAAGCTCTTGCCACACTCAGCACAGGGGAACAGCTTCTCTCCAGTGTGGATACGGCGATGGATGGTGAGACTGGAGATGTGTTTGAAACTCTTGCCACAGTCCGAGCAGATGAAAAACATCTCAGTGCTGTGCACACTGCGGTGCTTGCTGAGGTCAGAACTGCATCTGAATCTCTTGCTGCAGTCAGCACAGCTGTATGGTTTGTCACCGCTGTGGATGAGTTGGTGCTGTAGGAATAAACTGCTTGTGGTGAAGCACATGCTGCACTCAGCACAGGGGAACAGCTTCTCTCTCGTGTGGATGCGGCGGTGGATAGCAAGGCTATCACTGCGTTTGAAGCTCTTTCCGCAGTCCCTGCAGGTGAAACATTTCTCAGTGTTGTGCACACTGCGGTGCTGCTTGAGGGAAGATCTCCAAGTGAAACTCTTGCCACACTCTGCACAGCGGTATGGTCTCTCACCAGTGTGGGTGCGGTGGTGGATGGTGAGGTCAGAGCTCTGCGTGAAGCTCTGTCCGCAGTCAGCACAGCTGAAAGGTTTCTCACCAGTGTGGGTAAGGCAGTGCCGCATGAGTTGAGAATTCCAGCTGAACCTCTTGCCACAGTCGCCACAGACAAAGGGCCGGGTGCCAGGGTGGGGGCAGTAGTGCTTCACCGGCTCTGAGCCAGATGGGAAGCTCTGCCCACACTCAGGGCACTGATTCAGCTGCTTGAGTGGCACAGAGGGACCTGCCCTGGATTCATCCTCCTCCATACATTCCTTCTTCTCCTTATCCTGGTCACCTTCATCCCCATCATTATCCTCCTCTTCATACTCATCCTCCTCATAGTCATTATTCTCCTCAGTACCATCATCCTCCATCTTGTAATGTTTTTCCTCCTCCTCCTCTGGGTGCTGCTTCTCCTCCCAGCTCTTGTCTGGGTCCTTCTGTGAGGCCATACTGTGGCAGGAAGGGGTCACAGCTCTGCAATAGGGAAGATGGAAGCACCTAAGCCCAGGACCAGAAACCCTCAGATCCTGCATGGGTCATGACAGTCCCTGACTCTCAACACTTCCCAGCACCCAGCTGCAGGAAAGAATGCTGAGGGGACCTCAAACCTTCACTTTTTGGCACAGTGTGGGCTCAAACCTCTAATACCTGTGCTGAGACCCCAGGTTCCTGTGATCAGTGGCCTGAGGTACCCTGGGACTTACAACTCATCTTGTCCCACTCTCCCCAAGCCTGGCAGCATTGGCAGGGTGGTCCCTGGCCCAGGCCCTGTCATTTGATCTCTCCTGTCTCAGACAATGGAGGCAGCAGCACTGACCAAGGAAGAGCAAACTACCTCCAAACTTCTCCCAACACTTTCCACACCCCAACCCCAACCAACACCTCCTGCACACAACTGCCCCCACCAGCCTGAGGAGTTCCCAGATTTGCACCACAGCTGATGCTCTTTAGAGGCCCTGGAGAGATGAAATGTGGTGGGCAGGATGGGCTGTAGGAGGTTGGGAGGTGCCCTGGAGGCTGGGGTCCTGCTGTTGCCCCAGTCCGGGTTCCTTACCTGCTGGGCTGTTTCAAGGGGCAGATCTGCAAACTCTGCTCTTCCCCAGCACACAGGGGCAGGGATGAAGGAGACAGAGGAACACAGCTCCTGCAAGAGAGAAGCAAAGGGCTCAGAGGAGAGCACTGACCTGCAAGGGATGGCTCAGCACTGACCAGGACCAGGCAGCACAGCTCAACCTTGCTGGGGGCAGCTCCCAAGCCCAGCAGCACAAGCACAGCACACAGCCAGGGCTGCTCAAGATGGGAGGCCTCAACAAGTGCAGAATCAGCTCCTTGCCCAGCACACAGCTGCAGGGCAGCACCACAACACAGCTGCCTCCACACAGCCTCTCCCAGGCCTTGCCTGCAGCTTCCTCCCACTGCCTGCCCAGGCCTCTGCTGCCTGCAGAGGCAGTTGCCGTCAGATCTTTCTCTGGTCCCAGCTCTCCTCCCTGGCCCTGCCCCCACCACACCCACTCTGTGCTCAGCTCTGCCCTGCACACACCTCTCTGATGGCCACTCCCCAAGAGATCAGAGCAGCCCTCAGGACACAGACAAAGGGAGGATCATGATCCCTGGAGATGCAGCAAAGGGGACGGGACTTGCTCAGCTTCTGGCTCAACCTCTGCAGCCCACACTGGGATGCTGGAGGAGTCTGTCTCCTGCCCAAAGCTGACACCTCCAACACCCTTCACACACCTGCAGCCCAAAGAGACTCTGTGGAAAGGGTTTTGCTTCCTTCTCTCCTTGACCATTTCTCTCAGCTGTCTCTTTGCAGTTCTCCTGGAGCTGCCACTCCACATCCCCAAGAGAAAATGAGGTTGGATGGGAGGACACAGTGCCCATGGGCTGTTGTTCATCTCCCAGCTGACACATGCAGAACTGCAGCACAATTCACTCCTTTCAGCTCCTGAAATGCTGCCAGACTCTGCCATTCCCTGCACACACATTTGCAAACTGGAACCTTGATCCTCTCCCCTTTTTTGGGGACAAGGCCTAATTCCTGCCTGACCACTCCCAGGCCCTTCCCTCATTCCCAGCCCATCCATGTCCCTGCTGCCTTGGCTGTCCCATGGCCCTGGGTCCCCCACCTCCACTGCCACTGCAGCTGGAAGGGTGGAGTGGGAAATGCTGTGGCTGAGGAAGCATCTAAGGAACTGGGTTGGAAGCAGGAGCACAAGAATGGAAGGGGCCTGAGACTAAAGGCTGGGATCAGCTGGAGGGCTGAATGAACAGCACCAAGCCAAGAGAGGGGGTTCAGATGAGGGCTGGGGAGGGACCCTGCAGCCACCTCATGCAGGAACTGAGGAGAGGAAGTGAGTCAGAGAGGGAGTGAGACCTCATATGACTCCTGCCTGCTATGGGGTATGGCTGGGGTATGTGGCTAGGAGCCCTGAGTGCCTGCTTGGGCTGTGCTGGATGTCAAGAGGTGTCAGGGAACTGTCTGCAGCCAGGCAGGGTTTGGGGCTTTGAGCTTCTGGGATCAGCTGCTGCCAGCACCATTGTAGGTAGGAGCCAGGCAGAGCCACACAACTGCTGAACTAAGCCCTCCCACCCCCTGCAGCCTTCACCCTCCATCTCTCCATACAATGCTCCATCTCCCCTCACTTGCTGTCCTATGAGAGTCCCCAGGGCCCCACCAAGGCCCAAGGGCTGATCTGCACAGCCAGCAAGGTCCTACAGAAGCCCCTGGATGAGAGCATGGAGGAGAAAACATGTTGTGGGTGGAAGGCACTGGGATGTCTTGCACCAGAGAGTAGAGACCTCCAGAAGGGACAGCAGAGTCCAGAGGTACACCAGAAAGTGTCATCTGTCTTAGTTCATTCCCACAAGGCCTGCACCCACTCTTTACAACGGAACAGCACAGGCTCGCCAACCTCCTTTTCTCTTCCTCTCTGCTCCCAGGAACATCTTCTGTGATCTCTCTCTGCAGTGGAGCTTTGAGGCCTTGGCAATGCTGCCAACTGCAGCCTGGAGTGGCCTGGCTCACCTGGGAGCTGCCTACCAGAATCTGTAACTGCATCTATTGGGTATGGGGGCAGGAGGGCCAGAGAGGCATGGGGGAGGGGGAAGGCATTTGGGGCCTGGGGTTCTGGCCTGGCTTGGTGGAGCTTTGGAGGAAGCTTTGGCCTAGGCAGGTTGCTTGGGTCCCACGGCCGAGGTGCACTATGGATTGTTGTGGATTTGATGCTTTGCACTGTAGGATGCAGCTCTGAACAGCACAGCCACGGAAACTGCCCAATTCTATCCAACCCTCTGGGCACAGCTTTGCATCAACTCCATTGACAAGGCTCAAAGAGAGCCTCTCTGCCTCCTTAAACTAAGGCAATACCCTGCAGAACAAGTTGGAGGAGCTCAAGGGGACAAGCTGGAGAGGTGGCCCAGGGCAACCTCGTGAGGTTCAACAACAGCAAGGGCAGGGTGCTGCCCCTGGCCTGGCACAATCCTCACAATCAGGACAGGCTGGGGGAGGAGGGGATAGGATGCAGCCCTGCAGAAAAGGACTGGGGGTGCTGGTGGACAAGAAGCTGGACAGGAACAGACAGGGTGAGCCTGCAGCCCAGAAGGCCAAGGGCAGCCTGGGCTGCACCAAAAGCAGCATGGACAGAGATGGACAGAGGCCATCCTGGCACTTGGCTCTGCTCTGATGAGGCTTCACCTGCAGCACTGCAGCCAGCTCTGGAGCCCTCAACACAGGAAGGAAATGGACCTGATAGAGAGGGCCCAGAGGAGGGACACAAAAAGATCAGGGGCTGGAAGTAGCTCTGCTATGAGGGCAGGCTGAGGGAACTGGGGGTGTTCAGCCTGGAGAGAAGAGAAGACTCTGGGGAGACCTAAGAGTGACCTTCTGGTAGCTGAAGGGGGCTACAATAAGGCTGCAGAGGGACTCTTTGCAAAGCCTGCAGGGACAGCACCAGAGGCAATGGCTTCAAACTAGAGCACAGCAGATTGAGATTGGATGTGAGGAACAAGTTCTGCACCAGGAGGCTGCTGGAACACTGCAACAGGTTGCCCAGGGAGGTTGTTGAGGTCCCAGCCCTGGAGATGGTGAAGGTGAGGCTGGACAGGGCTCTGGGCAACCTGATCCAGTGCAGGATGTCCCTGCTGACTGCAGAGGGGCTTGGACTGCATCACCTTTGCAGGGCCCTTCCAACCCAAACCACTCTAGGATTCTAAGTGCAGCCTCCAGGGAGAGGAGAATAAAGATGAGGCAGAGGAGGACAATGAAGAGGACAAGGAGGAGGAGAACCAAAATCCCTTCCAAATTCCTCCAAAACTCTGCCACATTCCTGCAAAGCTCTTCAAGCTCTGAAGAGTTCATTCTGGAGAGAGCTGAGGGAGTTTCTAGGCTCAGGGATGTGTTGCACACTCTTCACAAATGCTCAAGAAGCTTTCCAAGTGCCCTCAAAACCAGCAGCACAGCTCTGCTGGCACACAATGCCAGGCTGCAAGGGACCCCAAGGCTCAGCTGCTCCAACCTTGCCAGGTGACACTGGACTTGAAAGGAGCTGGCCCAGCCCCCTGCCAAGCTGAGCCTTCCAACTCTGCCCTGCAGGGGAATCCACCACTGCCCTTGGGAGATGATTCCGATGGCTGACTGGGAGGAAAAGCTTTTTCCTCTGCAGGGCACTGTTCCACTTCAGCTCAACTCTTGCGGCAGCTCTTTGAGATCTGCCTTTTGAGCATCACAAACTGAAGCACTGCAGTGAAAAGCAGCTCAGCTTCAACTTCCAACTGGCTGAACACTCACATTTTAAATTCAAAGCAGGGGCCAAGCTCACACCAAGCCCCCAAGCTCAAGAACCAGAAACTAAGGTCAGAGACAGCTCTCAGGCACAAGAATCCAGATCAGGAATGCAGAACCAGCTCCCAAACTCAGAGCCAGCTCCTAAGTTCACATCCAGGCCCCTAGCTGAAGAACTAGCAGCTAAGGTCAGAACCACTTTCCCAGCTCTCAAGCTCAGAGCCAGACCCCGAGCTCAAGAACCAGCAACTGAGGTCAGACCACTTCTCAAGCTCAAGAGCCAGCCCCAAGCTCAAGAGCCAGTTTCACAACTCTCTCTCTCACCACCCCCACTCCAAACAATTTCCTCCCAAGATCCACTCCAAATCTGCCCTACCCAACCTTCGATCCAGTCCCCCTCATCCCATCACTCCCAGCCCCTCACAAAAGTCCCTCCCCAGCTCTCCTGCAGCCCCCAGCAGCTACCACAAGACTGCTCCAAGCTCTCCCCACAGCCTTCTTCTCTCCAGCCTCAACAGACACAACTCTTACAGCCACCCCCACAGGGGAGCTGCCACAGCCCTCCCACCACCCCCATGGCCTCCTACACACCTCCTCCAACAGCTCAACCTCCTGCCCAACACCCTTCTGTTCCAACACCCAAGGCTGCACAAAACACCCAGCAAGAGCTTCAAGCAACAGCAGACCTGGAGTTGGGCTGCAAAGCTCTGGAGAAGAAAACCACTCCAGAAAGGGGTCCAGTGCCCCAGGGGTTGAAAAGCCCAGGCTGTCACTCTCCTCCTGCAGAAGGAAAGGTTGACTTGGCCACAAGAAGCCAAACACTTCCCCACACCAATCCATGCATTCCACTTGACTTTTAACCTCCTTGAAGCCCTTTGCTGGCAGCAGCACTTCCTCAGCCCACAGCTCCAGCAACACAACAAGGCCTTGAAGGCTCTCCTGCACTCTACAGCTCTCAGCCACACCCACAAGCCAAGAAGCTTCCTTCTCACCACTTCTCTTGCCAAGCCTCACCTCCCTTCTGCCTTCTCGGAACACCACAAACTAATCCCAAAAGGCTCCAGCTGACAGCACTGCTTGCATTAATCCCAGGCAATTCCAAGGGGAAGACTATGAGCCCAGAGGGAAAACCCAAACTTTTCCCCTCTCCACAGGACTCTCTCCCATTTCCCATTCTTGCCAGCACCTGCAGCACCTAAGATGCATTTGCTTTGGGGCAGCTTCGTCACACAGCCACACAATTGGCTGGGCTGGAAAAGACCTCTCTGAGCACTGAGGCCAACTGGCAGCCCCAACACCACCAGGGAGACCAAACCATGGCCCCATGGCCACACGTTGCTGCAACACCTCCAGGCATTGCACAGACCCCTCCCAGAACACTACAGACGACGCCCAACGACCCTGCACACCTCTGCCCTACCCCACAGCCCTCCCCCGACCACCCCCCACACCGCAGACCCCCACAGCCACACAGAGGGCCCACAATCACAGCGACCCCCCCAAACAGCACAAACCCCAAAGGCCAAGCTTGCAGAGCTCCCCAGACCCCACAGACACCCCCCTACCCCGTACCCCACAGCTCCCCCCATACCTCACGGACCCCCCACATATTCCCAGAAGCCCCCCCAACCAAACCCCCACCGATTCGCTCTAGATCCCCGCAAAGGCTCCCCCCCAGCCCCACCGACCCCTGCCCCATAAACCCTTCCCCAACCCAAGCGACCCTCCCGACCCTCACAGCCCCCCAGAGAGCATTCCCTGATACCCAACCCCCAGCTCAGCCCCAGAGACTCCCTCACCCCACCTGGACCCCGGGACAAGGGGAAGCAGAGCAGGAGAAGGAGGAGGAGGAGGAGGAGGAGGGAGAACTCAGCGCACAGGGAGCCGCCGGCCCCGGCAGGCTGCTGCCGAGCAGACAGTGCTGGGAGAGAGGCCCCGGCCCGGCCCCCTCCGGCTGCTGCGGCCACGTGTGACGGGGAGCGGAAGCAGCTCGCAGTCCGGAACGGAAGTCCCGCCCACGAGCGGGAGGCCGCAGCCAATCAGAAGCGCCGAGAGCGCCGCGGCTCCTCCCCCCACTACCGAGGCACAGCGAGGAGCTGCCGCTACCGGCCGCGGCCGCCATTGTTGCTGCCCCAAGTGGGGCGGCAGCAGAGCTACGAGAGGAGGACCGCAGGAGCTGGCAGGAGAGCGGCAGCGGCCGGCTGGTGAGTCGCGGCGGGGCGGGGAGGGGCTGAGGGGGCCGGGGAGCGGAGCGGGAGCTAGGCTGCGGGGCGATTCTTGTGCCCCGCCAAGCCGCCGTTGCCTTCCTGACAGCGGCTGGGCCTTCCTATTCGTTCTTCCCCCGCGTCACGTGACGCAAGGGAGGAAAGGGAGGTGGGAGGGGGCCGTGCGGTGTAGCTCCGCGAGTTCGCGGAGGCAGCTCCGGGAGCCGTCCAGGCCCAGGGCTGGCAGAGGGAGCGAGACCTAGAGCGGGACCGGGAGCGGAACTGGGACCGGGGTAGGGAGAAGCCGAGAGCGGGCCCTGGCCCAGCGCCGGTATCGAGAGCGGGACAAGGACCGGGAACAGAGTGAGGAGCGGCTGGGAGCGAGGCCGGGACCGGGAGCGGCAGAGGGTCCAGGCGCAGGCCGGGATCGCGATGGGGATCGGGACAAGGACCGGGAGCGGTGCCGGGCTAGGGCCCGGAGCGGAGCCGCTGAGGGTGAGGAGGTGGCGGCAGGGAAGCAGCGGAGCCAGCCGTGACCGAGCTCTGGGGCGGCTCCGATCCCCACATCACCAACGCCAGGCCCGCCGGGACACCCCCAGACCCTTTCAGTTCATCCCAGGTCTCTCTAGGACACCCCAGCCCCCTCAAACCACTCCAGGACACCCCCAGTCCCTTGTAGTTAACTCCAGGTCCCTCCAGGACCCTCCCCAGCCCCTAGAATCCAGCCCAGGATCCCCTCCTCGCCCCCACCCTTTTCAACCTTTCCGAGACCTCCTGGGGAGACCTTCCCCTCACCCAAATGGCCTTTTGAGCCCCCTCCTCACTCCCCCTCTGCTCCCTCCCCCAGGACCACCATGTCCCAACAGCGACGACAGCAACTTCTCAGGGGGAGGGGGAGAGACAGCGAGACCCCGAAAAAGGCTGAGGAGAACGAGGTGAGGCTGAAGGCTCCACCACCGGGGGGGGGGGATGTGAAGTGTGGTGGTCTACATTTGGAGGGCTTCCCCCTCTCAGACCCCTTCTCTGTGCCCCTCCCACCCCCTCTCCCCACCTAGGCCCAAAGAGGGTGAGGTAGTGCCACAGGCAGCGAGAGGAGGAAGAAGATGATGATTGGCCTGCCAAGAAGCCCAGGCATGGAGGCTTCATCCTGGGTGAAGCTGGTGGGCTTTAAGGGGAGAGGGAATCATGAAGATATAAGCGGGGGACACCACATACCCTGGGGGGCAGTGTCTCTCACCACTTTGCTCTTTCTCACCCCTTAGATAGATTCCTCGAGGCTGGGATTGACCAATGGGCACTTTCATAGACAACTGGCTTCAGCCTATAGAAAGCATGAAGCTGGAATTGTGCCATACTTGGTATTAGCACGAGCACTGCATGCGCTGGGTGTGTGCTGGCCTGGCTAATGCCCTGGTTTTTGTCTTCCTCCTGAAGGAGGGGAAACCTGTCCACTTGCTGGGACAAGATTCGATATTTGGGCATAATGTGCCTTCACCACAATGACAAAGAGAAGGAGAGGGGAAAAACGGAGAGGGGGAGGTGGGAGGTGACTGGCTAGCAAAGCCACCGTAGGTACAGAGACAGGGGGAAAAAAGGGGGCAGCTGGATGGCTCAACAAAGCCATTGCAGGCGCAAGAAGGGGGGGGGCAGAAATGGGGAAGGAAGGGGGAAATATGGGAGGAAGGGGGAAATGGGGAAGGAAGGGGGAAATATGGGAGGAAGGGGGGAATGGGGAAGGAAGGGGGAAATATGGGAGGAAGGGGGGAAATGGGGAAGGAAGGGGGAAATATGGGAGGAAAGGGGGAAATGGGGAAGGAAGGGGGAAATATGGGAGGAAGGGGGGTCACTGCCGAATTCACAGCTGCTGGCTTTTTTACAGCCTCTAGCTGCAGTTAGCTTTCCTGGAAGGCAGGGAGATTTCAACGGGTGGTGATAGTGGCGATTTGAGCTTAATTGTTGTTTTGTCCCCTGCTGAAGCACCTTTTGTGGTTGTTTCTGAGACTCAAGATAGGCAGATGAAAAGTCAGTGCCTCCTCGCAGCTGCACTTGATAGTCCCAAAACTCAATTCTGACCTTTTAACTTAGAATGTCCCTTCTTGCCCACAACCAAAACACGTTGGAGAACTTTGAAGACTC
>JAWKAJ010000188.1:0-28378 GCA_033816785.1 Picus viridis
GTTTAGGCGTGCCTTTAAGAAAGGGGACACTTTCTGAACACTCTGGGCGAATGTTTTGATATTAGAACGAAAACAGTGATACGCCACCTCAATTTCATTGGCGGGACCCAGTTGTAGTTTCTTTGTTTAGTCTTTCAGTCGGGAAGTCAGTCAGACCAGGTCTTCCTCTTCTTCTCCCCTGTGCTGTGAGCTGGCTCGTTTCTCTCTACGATTCCTCACCCAACCAGATAAGCAGACTAACACATTGACTTTGAGCTTTAACAAGTTTTCCCCTTTTAATTCACCTTCCTTTCTCTCACTCTCTAACCTCCTTTGGGAAAAAGGGGAGGTAGGGGAGGGAGAAGGGGAGCGGCAGGCCGAACCTCCCCTGGCCGCAGGGGGGTTGGGGGAAGGTTTCCTGTGTTACATACTTTGCCGTATATTACTCTGCAGCATATTTAGCAAACATTGTATGTTTTTGCGACATATTCATTGCAATCCCATATCTGCTTGTGAATCACAGCTTTCATCCATCTTCTCCGCCGGGGCTGAGTTGGCTGTGGAATTCTTTTGTGTGTGGGGGGAATTCCTTCCCTGTCCACCACATGATCTTTAATTGGCGGTCCAACGTGCGGCTTGTGGATAATGTGCTGTCCAGCAGCTGGCAAAAAGGTTGCTTGATTTGCTACGCTCCACACAAGTCGGAGTTGCAAAACACGAAAGTAGTTTTGGCTTTTAGAACGCCTTGGTCTTCTCAGTTTGTTCGGCACTCGGTCCATGGGCATTTCATGGGAGTGATTTTCGATCGCTTAGCGCAGATACTTGATGTATAAGACGTATTTCATGGCTCTAAGCATAAGACTCAGCTTCTTACGATCAGGTGCCCGGGATTCCTTCATGGCTTAACATGACACGGGAATGTGACTCTCCAGCACTCTGCCCATAGAGATAAAGAGGTAAGATCAGACAGTGCGAAACGTTGCCTTAAGTGATGCGTTTCATGGGGACCCAGCGCGATTTATTTGATGTGTTTGGGTCCAGCCAGCTGGTGATGGTGGTGATTGCGCACTTGTTATATGCTCTCGCATCGGAAGGAGCAAAGCGGCTAGGCGTGCTCTGTACTCAAGCGTAGATCGAACGCATGAGACGCAGCTCTAACTCCACCCCAGAGGTGTCTAGCGTGAGGAAAATGCAGATCTGCATCTGAAGTTAACGACAGAGGCTAAAGTCCATCGGAAGCAGCCGCTCTGAACGGTGCTGTTGGTGGCTCTGGCGGGTCAGCCAGCGGGCAGCCGCAGCTCCTGGTCACTCGGCTTCCCCACGCCGCCCGGCAGCGCCATTAATGCGGCAAAGCCATTTCCTCCTTCTTCTTCGGCGGGATACCGGGAAGCAGTCCTCCACAGCAGCGGTTCTGTCTCAAAACCTGTCAGGGGCTTTCTATTAAGCTTTCAGCTGTAAATCCAAACACAGCCTCCAGTTAAGCCAGGCAGCTGCCCTTAAGTACGAGAGGAAAAAGAGGGCAAAGCTGATCCAGATGCTGACGCTGATCCTGGTGAGGGAACTTCTGGGTCCCAAAAGAGACTCCCGCTGAGATGGAGGAATAAGGTTTGTCTTAAAGATATAGCTGAGTTATTGAGAATCATCACTGGATGGAGATGCAGGGCCGAATTGCAGATAGCAGAACATACCAAGGGTGGTACTCCTGACCTTGGGCAGATTCTGAGAGTGACAGTAAGGTCATGGGACAAGAACTTCAGGAAAGATGAGGCAGAAGAGGAGAGTCAGATTGACATTGAAAGCTGTTCGATCACTCCAGGGAGAGAATTGAGGAATGTGCGTAAAGACAACATCAGAAGCAGATAAGGAGCTTCAATCCTAGCTTGGCTTGGTAGATGCTATGATACAGGTGCTCCAGCCTCTGGTAGTTGGAGCATTGGGTGTCAAGGCCTACGGGAACTCCTCAAAGGATAATGGAATAAGATAGACACCTGGGCAGGGACTCTCGGTGCGGTTGCTCTGCGGATACATGCACCAATAGCGGCAACTCATGAGATATCCTTCCCGAGATGATCTTCCATGGAATGCCAAACCCTGGACTACCACAGATGAGGGAATCAAGCGCCTGAGAGAATTTTGCTGCCAGAGAGGTGCCCCCATGGTGGCCATGAGACTCTGAATGGCCCTGATGAAATTCCTGTAGGAACTGGTCTCTTGCTAAGAAGCTCATCAAACTTGCTCCTCCTAACTATGCAAATATCCTGGGCAAGCAGAACTGTGGCAAGCAACCATGGTGGAATTGCTTCTCCTGCGGTTGGCCACCCCACTGATCAGGCCGAGACAACTGGAGGATAGCATGACGCGTCTTTCGTGAGCCTCGTGCCACAGAAAGCTCTGTCTGGTGAAATGAAGGAGAATTACATGAAAGAGCTGAAGGATGAAATTAAAGCCCTGCCCCAATTGGCACAAAGAGATAATTGGCCCCAATTCTTCCTCCAGATGGATACAGGTTTCCTCTCCGAGGCATAGACGTCCTCAAAGGATGTCATTCCAAAACAGGGTCCAGCTACCCTTCTGGTATTGCTACCTCGGGTTCTGCCACTTTGCAGTTCCCTCAGTCTCCTGAAAAGATTAGCAGTTGGTTGACCATCCCACCTGTTCATGTTCTCACCAAACTGATCACGCAGAGTTATCCAGATACTCGCACGTGATTGCCTTGGTGGTCTGTTTTGGTTGGATCTGTTTTGGAATGACCTGTTTTGGAATGACCTGTTTTGGAATGACATCCTTGGAGGACGTCTATTCCTCACAGAGGAAACCTGTATCCATCTGGAGGAAGAATTGGAATTATCTCTTTGTGCCAATTGGGAGATGGTATTTTTAATTTCATCCTTCAGCTCTTTCATGTAATTCTTCATTTCACCAGACAGAGTTTCAATGGCTGAAACCAAAGAAACACGTGTCATGCTATCCTCCAATTGTCTCATTTGATCAGTGAATTGGCCAACCGTAGGAGAAGCACCACCATAATTTCTTGCCACAATTCTGCTTGCCAGAATATTTGCATAATTAGGAGGAGCAAGTTTGATGAGCTTCTTAGCAAGACCAGTTCCTACAGGAATTTCATCAGGATTCAGAGTCTCATGGCCACCATAGAGTACCTCTCTAACAGCAAATTCTCTCAGACGCTTGATTCCCTCATCTATGGTAGTCCAGGGTTTGGCATTCCATGGAAGATCATCTCGGGAAGGATATCTCATGAGAGTTGCCATTAAAAGGCGTATCCACAGAGTAACCTTACCGAGAGTCCTGCCTAGGTGTCTATCTATTCCATTATCCTTTGAGAGAGTTCCTAGTTGGGCTGCTGACTTGTCTCCAACTACCAGAGCTGGAGCACCTGTATCATAGCATCTACCAAGCCAAGCTAGGATTGGCTCCTTATCTGCTCTGATGTAATCTTTACGCACATTCCTCAATTCTTCCCTGGGTGACGAACAGCTTTCAATGTCATCTGACTCCTCCTCTTCTGCCTCATCTTCCTGAAGTTCTTGTCCCAATAATCTTACTGTCACTCTCCTAAGAATCTGCTTAAGGTCAGGAGTACCACCTTTGGTTGTTCTGCTATCAGCAATTTGCCCTGCATCTCCATCCAGTGATGATCTCAATAACTCAGCTATATCTTTAAGACAAACCTTTTCCTCCATCTCAGCAGGGTCTCTTTGAGCAGAAGTTCCCTCACCAGGATCAGCGTCAGCATCTGGATCAGCTTTGCCCTTTTTTCCTCTCGTACTTAAAACAGCTACCTGCTTAACTGGAGCTGTGTTTGGATTTACAGCTGGCTTAATAGAAGCTGACAGGTTTTGAGACGAATCAGCTGCTGTGGAGGACACTTCCGGTCCTGCCGAAGAAGAAGGAGGAAATGGCTTTGCCCCATTAATGGCTGCCGAGAGCGTGGAAGCCATGTTAGGAGCTGCCGCTGCCGCTGGCTGATTGCCAGAGCCACCAACAGCACCGTTCAGAGCAGCCTTTCCGATGGACTTTTTAGCCTTGTCGTTAACTGATACAGATTCTGCATTTTCCTCATCACTAGATACCTCTGGGGTGGAGTTAGAGCTGCGCTTTCTGCGTTTCGATCTACGCTTAATTACAAAGCACGCTTTAGCCACTTTTTCCTTCCGATACAGAGCATATAACAAGTACGCAATCACCATCACCAGCAGCAGATTTAAACACATCAAATAAATCACCTTTGGATCCCAGCCATCACTTAAAACAACCTTTTTCGCCTACCGGGATCTTAAACTCCTTTATCTCTATGGGCAGAGTGCTGGAGGTCACATTCCCGTATCTGTTAAGCCAGAAGAATCCCAGGCACCGGTCGTAAAGAAGCTGAATCTTATACTTAAACCATAAATACAATCTATACATCAAGTATCTGCCTAAGCGATCGAAAATCATTCCCATGAAGTACTTGTAGACCAGTACCGAACAAACTGAAAAGACCAAACGTTCTAAAAGCCAAAACACTTTCATGTTTGCAACTCCGACTCGAGCAGGCAATAAATCAAGCAACCTTTTTGCCCAGCTTCTGGACAGCAATTATCCACAAGCCGCACGTTGGACCGCCAATTAAAAATATGTGGTGGAGTAGGAAGGTTCCCCCACACACAAAAGAATTCCACAGCTAACTCAGCCGGAGAAGCAGATGAAAGCTATATTTTACAAGCAGATATGGAATGCAATGAATATGTACAAAAACATACAATATTTACAATATATACAGAAATATACAGCAAAGTATGTAATACAGGAAACCTTTCCCCAACCCCCCTGCGGCCAGGGGTTTGGCCTGCCGCTCCCTTCTCCCTCCCTACCTCCCCTTTTTCCCAAAAGGGTTAGAGAGTGAGAGAAAGGAAGGTAATTAAAAGGGGAAAACTTTGTTAAAGCTCAAAGCGAATGCAAAAGTTAGTTTTCTTATCTGGTTAGAGAGGAATCGTAGAGAGAAACGAGCCAGCTCACAGCACAGGGAGAAGAAGAAGAAGACTGCCTGACTGACTCCCCGACTGAAAGACTAAACAAAAAAACTACAACTGGGTCCCGCCAATGAAATTGAATTAGCATATCATTGTTTTCATTCTAATATCAAAACATTCGCCCAGAGTGTTCAGAAAGTGTCCCTTTCTTAAAGGCACAGCCTAAACCGGTCACAATCACAAGTGATGTGGAAAAGGCTGAGGTACTCAATAAATTCTTTACCTCAGTCTTCACTGCAAGGGCCTCCAGCCACACTCCTGGTGTCATGGCAGACAATGCCAGGGACGGGGAGGAAGAACTGCCCATCGTAAGTGAAGCTCAGGTTCGTGATCACCTGAAGAACCTGAAAGTGTTCAAGTCCATGGGACCCGACGGGATATACCCACGGGTGCTGAGAGAACTGGCAGATGAGGTTGCCAAGCCCCTCTCTATTCTATTCCAGAAGTCATGGCAGAGTGGGGAAGTCCCCACAGACTGGAAAAGGGGAAACATTACTCCCATTTTCAAAAAGGGCAAGAAGGAGGAACTGGGGAACTACAGGCCAGTCAGTCTCACCTCTGTGCCCAGAAAGATCATGGAGCAGATCCTCCTGGAGGCACTAATGACTCAGAAGAACAGTGAAGAGGTGATTGGGAATAGTCAGCATGGCTTTGCCAAGGGCAAATCCTGCCTGACAAACCTGGTGGCCTTCTATGAGCAGGTGACAGCATTAATAGATGAGGGGCGAGCAACTGATGTCGTTTACCTGGACTTGAGCAAAGCCTCTGGCACTGTCCCGCACCACCTCCTGGTCTCCAAGCTGGTGACACATGGGTTTGATGGATGGACCACTAGATGGATAAAGAATTGGCTTGATGGCCACACCCAAAGAGTGGCTGTCAACGGGTCCATGTCCCAGTGGAGGCCAGTGACAAGCGGAGTCCCTCAGGGATCAGTCCTGGGACCTGTCTTGTTCAACATCTTTGTGCGTGACATGGACAGTGGCATCGAGTGCACCCTCAGCAAGTTTGCTGATGACACCAAGCTGTGTGGTGCAGTGGACACGCTGGAGGGAAGGGATGCCATCCAGAGGGACCTGGACAGGCTGGAGAGGTGGGCACAAGCCAACCTCATGAGCTTCAACAAGACCAAGTGCAGGGTCCTGCATCTGGGTCGAGGCAATCCCAGGCACAAATCCAGGCTGGGCAGGGACTGGCTGGAGAGCAGCCCTGAGGAGAGAGACTTGGGGGTGCCGGTGGACGAGAAGCTCAACATGAGCTCTCAATGTGCGCTTGCAGCCCAGAAAGCCAATCAGATCCTGGGCTGCATCAGGAGAAGTGTGACCAGCAGGTCAAGGGAGGTGCTTCTTCCCCTCTACTCAGCTCTGGTGAGACCCCACCTGGAGTACTGCGTCCAGTTCTGGAGCCCCTATTACAGGAGGGATGTGGACGTGCTGGAGCGTGTCCAGAGAAAGGCCACGAGGATGATCAGAGGGCTGGAACACCTCTCCTATGAGGACAGACTGAAGGAGTTGGGGCTGTTCAGTCTGGAGAAGAGAAGGCTCCGAGGTGACCTCATTGTGGCCTTCCAGTATCTGAAGGGGGCCTACAGGAAGGCTGGGGAGGGACTTCTCAGGATCTCAGGTAGTGATAGGACTAGGGGGAACAGAATGAAGTTGGAAATGGGGAGATTCAGGCTAGATGTCAGGAGGAAGTTCTTCCCCATGAGAGTGGTGAAGGCCTGGAATGGGTTGTCCAGGGAGGTGGTTGAGGCCCCGTCCCTGGAGGTGTTTAAGACCAGGCTGGACGAGGCTCTGGCCAGCATGATCTAGTGTAGGGTGTCCCTGCCCATGGCAGGGGTTGGAACTAGATGATCCTTGTGGTCCCTTCCAACCCTGACTGATTCTATGATTCTATGATTCTATGATCTTTGAAAAGTCCTTGAGGCCACTAGAGCTTCCTCAGGACTGGAAAGAGGCCAGCATCACTTCAGTTTTTAAAAGGGAAAGAAGGATGGCCTGGATAACTATAGACTGGTTACCCTCACCTTCATCCATGGAAAGGTGACGGAACAACTCATTCTTGGTGTGATCTCAAAGCATGTTGAGGAAAAGACACTTCGTAATCAACATGCATTCAATAAAGCTTGACCAATCTGATATCCTTTCATATCTGCATAACTAGTTGGACAGATGAGGGGAGGACAGTGGATGTGGTCTATCTTGACTTCAGTAAAAATGTTGACATTCTCACAGACAAGCTTAGGAATTGAAGATTGGATAACTGGGCAGTGAGATGAATTAGGAGCTGGCTGAAGGACAGAGGTCAGAGAGTTGTGGTCAGTGGGGCAGAGTCTAGTTGGAGGCCTGTGGCTAGTGGTGTCTCCTAGTGTTCAGTACAGGGTCCAGTCCTCTTCGATATCTTCATCAATCTTTTGGATGAAGGGATAGAATGTACCCACAGCAAATCTGCTGATGATACAAAGCTGGGAGGAGCGGCTTACATGCCAGAAGGCTCTTTAGATAGGCTAGAGAGCTGGGTGGGGAGAGATCTAATGTAATTCAGTAAGGGCAAGTGTAAAGCACTGCATCTGGGGAAGAGCCACGCAATGTATCAGTAGAGGCTGGGTGCTGACCTGCTTGAGAGCATCCCTGAGGAGAAAGACCTGGGAACCCTGCTAGATGACAGGATGACTGTGAGCTGGCAGATTGTCCTCATGCCAGGAAGGCCAGTGGTATCCTGGAATGCATTAAGAGGTGGGTGACCTACTGGTTCTCCTACCCCTCTGCTCTGCACTGGTGAGGTCTCACCTGGACTACTGTGTCCAGTTCTGGGCAGTCCAGCTCAAGAAGGACAAAGAGCTACTCTAAAGGGTCCAGTGCAGGGCCACTGAAATAATTAGGGGTCTTGAACATCTATCATATGAGGAAAGGCTGAGAGAGCTGGGTCTGTCTAGCTTGGAGAAGATGCTGGTGAGGGTGGATGTCAGGAATTTGATCTCTTCTCAGTGATCTCCAGTGACAGAACGAAAAGTAATGGGTATAATCTTGAACACAGGAAGTTTCATCTAAACATAAGAAGGAACTTTGTTCTTTTGAGGGTGACAGAGCACTGGAACACACTGTTCATAGAGGCGATGGAGTCTCTGTCCCTGGAGATTTTCAAGGACTACCTGGATGTGTTCCTATTGATCTGGTTTAGGTGACCATGATCCGACAGAGGATTTGGACGCAATGACCTTCAGAGGTCCCTTCCAACCCCTATCACTCTGCAATTTTGGAAAAAAAAAACCACCAAAAAAACCCCCTAACAAACCAAAACCCAAACAAACCAAAACCAACGAATGTAAAGGAGTATCTCGGGCATGATATATTTTCTTCTAACTCTTGGGATATACCTCTCTTTTACTTGGATTTGAGAACTACTGAATAGTTCTCTTGCTCTGGTTTCCCTTTGGTAGCATGCCTATAGCAGAGTGGTTTGTTTAAAATCCACTTACCCTGTTTAGATCTGTTTTGATCTGATTTGAGTTCTACTCCTGTCTGAAACCATGAAACTGTGGGCTTTAGAACTGAAGTAAAAAGAAACATGAAAGCTATCTATTAAGATGACTAGTATTCCAGATGATGCTCATAAGAAAAATGCAAAATTACTGAGATCAGCCCTGCAATACCAGTAACTACTTTATATCTCTTCACATGATTTTCTCCCCCACTAACAAAAGGCCTTAAAAATGTAAGATTTCAATTTGCTTTATCATCTGGTGGAGCTCATCAGCACCACATGCTACAGTGAATATTGTGGTTTTCACAGCAGGGCATTTTTATCTCTGCACATTTGTAAATTAAAATAATTTCACCTGGGGAAATCTTGCACCAGAGAAATGTTGGTGACCTTGACAACACTTTTCCATTCCTTCTTTTTGTCCTTCTTTTTCCCCCATAATAAAACACAAAGGCAAGCAAATGATAGAAGACTGCCTTGTGGTATGCCTTGCTTTTACTACATTCATTTCTGTGCTAAGTGTTGCTCTAAGGTTATGTAGCCAGAATTACATGCTGACCTGATGTGGAAACCTGCCTTGGGAAAAAGAAGAACAAAGGAAAAAAAGAAGAAGAGTAATGGAAAAATTGCATGTGGTGTGTTCCACTGACACTGGAAGGAAATAAGTGAAAATGCAGTATGGATAACAACTAGTTAACTGTCCTCATGAAGAGCCTGTGCTTAGTGATGAGCAAACATCCTTGCACACTATGTTTGTCTACCCTCCTATGTTCACTTATATCTTGATTTATCAGAACAGTAATAGCATCTCTCTTATTCTTCTTCCCTCTTTTTCACACTATCTAAAATAAAATCTTGGTATTTTAAGTGAAAAGCTTTTTAAAAAATTGAAAAGTGATATGGAAATGATTTTACAGAAAAGATTTGCTCATAACACAAGGGACGGGTTTTCTAGTTATCCTGTAACAGCAACTGGGTCTAAACAGTGCCTAGTAAACAGATGACTATCTTGAATGAAAGAATGGGAAGACAAAACTACTACATGACGAACCTAAACAGCTATGAGCATGTAAGTATTTTTTGTGTGTCTATTACAAAGTTATTAAGTATCAAATATCATGTAAGGGCAAATAATTTACATAAAATATAGAATCAATAGTAAATCTGTACTATTACAGTCTCTTGGGTTATTTAAAATCCTTACACCAAAAATGTGCAAGTCAGCAACAGAAATAGTCTTCATAATGTGTCATTTTGGTTTCAGAGTGAAGGCTGTTAACATTGAGGAATAATGCCTCTGACCCTGTCTAAATTTCTTGTACTTCCTGGATTATCAGCATGAGACTTGTATTAACCACTGTGCTTGCTTTGGAGGCTTGAATTCATTAATTAGCTGTCTCCTTCATTCCCACTATCAGAAAATGACCGAACCATAAAAGAGTGAAGCGAAGCAAGATTCAAACTACCAAGGATGAAAAAGGCAAGAAATACCTATACTGATCAGAACTGTAATTGTTTATGGGAAAACTGGCAGCAGCATTTTTCTCTGTTGAAGAAAGTCAGACCTTTAAGAAATCTCAACATTTACTTGTTTATTTCAAGGAAACAAATTAGTATCTATTCAGGATCTTCACTGTGTGCAATACTCTAAAACTGATGGGAAAAATTATTATTGTCACAGTGTCTATGGTACACTGTTTTAATGAAACACCCAGTATACAGCCTGGGGACACTTAAAAGGGAATGTTAGTACTTTCTCATGAGAAGAAAATTCAACTTTGATGGTAGAAGAAGCTGACCCAGCAGCTAGAAGCATCTGTGCATGTGGTTGAAGGCCAGAAACCTACAGTGCTTCTTATGCAGATGGTAATGTGGAAGAGGCTGGCTGCAGCCAGCATGGGTAAAGCATACTCCAAAGGCTCGAGTGGCAAAAGGCCCAGTAATAGTCATGAGCAACCAAAAGCCAGGAACTGTGGAGGCAAGTGTGTCTTTAATTCCTCACACCTTTATTTTCTTGTGACTATGAGAGTTCAAGACAAAATGTCAGCTTCAGCTTTTGACTACGGCCTGAAAATTGAAAATAAGAAGCGTTGTGACATTTTACTCTTATTTTTCTGGATAGGGGAAAAATAGACCTGGATGCATTTGAGCTTTTTCTCATTGTCCTGAAGCTACAGGCAAGTCACACAGCCAAAATATCATATGAAAGCTCATGCCCCACCCCTTTAAATTTCTAGGGCTTATTTATTTTTCTCTCACTTTAAAAGGGGGAGAAGCCAGGGTTGTCAATGATTGGTCTTTGACCTCAGAAAAACATTGTGCCTGCTCCTCATGGTTCGTGAAACTCCTATAGACCACTATGTTCAGTTACTGTAAAAGCAAGTTTGATCCATAAACAATAACTGCAGATTAAACTGGAAATACTTGACAGGTAAGAAAACCATGCAAATTCTTTATTACATTCCTTCAGCATCTCTAAACACACTGAAGTGATTTTCTTCTATACTGAGTCTTACTATCCTAGGCTGTTAGGACAGAACAGCTGATGGTAAGTTATCTCTATGGCACATTGTCAGTACATACATGCAAGCTCAGGCAACATGAGAAAATTGCTTTTGCTTGGAACCAGACCAAGTAAGAGTCCTGGTTTCTCAATGACTAAATGTTCTGTTCACAATTTTATGTAACTTTGTTCTTAGAGGTTGGTTGTACTTCTCTTTGTATCTAGATGGTGATCCAAAGCACATCCTAGATCTATATCTAAGCTTGTGCTCCTTTCCCCTTGCCTGCCCCTTTCCCCTCCCCTCCCCAGCCCTCCCTCCCCCTTTTTAAAAAATAATTAAGGTGATAACAGTATGATTCTCTAGCCCTTTTCTGTATCTTTGGTAAGGCTTCCTCCTTTTCTTCTCTATGAGTTCAGTCTCAAAATTACAAAGAAAGTTGAATTTTCAGACACAGTAGATCAACATGTCTGGCTTCTTATAGCTTCTTCATTCACTGCTCGCCCTCCACCAAGTAAGAGAAGAGACCATGAAACAACAGGAAAACATTTTCTAATATTTTTCCTCTCTGCTCTAGCTTCACTTCCCATTTCAAATAATGCTTGGTATCTAGCAATATTGTTTACTACACAATTTTCTGAAAGGGCGTGGTCATTCCTGCAGGGAAAAAGAGTCCTGCACCTGGCAGGCAGATTTAGAGAATCTGTTTACTTTGCAGCAGCTGGATATGTTGATTGTTCTAAACCCATTATTTATTTTGCATAATTGTTGACCTTTCTGTCTATGATCTCTGGTGAGGAATTCAGACTGTTTACAGTACTGCAGAAGAGTAGGTGATTCTGTCTACTAGGGATCAAGAGGTCTGGTACTTTCCTTTTAAATCACTGTGTTCAGAAGTCTGAATTAGCTAAATATAAATTTTTTTTCTTCATCTTCAATCAAACTCTTAAAATGTGTGATTTAAACAATCAGCTAACCAAATAATCATTTACACAGCTGTGCAGTTCTTTAATATTAAGCAGACTGGGACATGCAACAAAACATTTGGTTTAGGGATGACATAATTTGCTAAGATCTTACAAAAGAACCTGTGGCTTTTCTTGGTGAAAAGGTAGTGATTCATTTACATAAGACTCATTTTAACCCAAATTTTAATATTTCAGTTGGTTGAATAATTAATAAAATTCAGTACTTTTTTTTTAACTGAATGATGTTGAGTAATAACCAAAGTAATTCACAGAAATTTGTTCTCTTACTAATGGAGTTAGTAGTTTGAAATAAAATGCCCAGGTTCATAAAGAAAACTTTATCAGGAAAATAAATTTCAATTGCTATGTCAGTTTACTATGGGAAAGACAGTTTTTTGACAAGAGAATGTAAGAAGTATTGTAACACAAAAGGAAATTATTAGTATTAACAAGAAGAAAATAACTTACTGCATCCTTTGGTCTTTTTTGAGTGAGTAACAACTTTAATCTCTTTCCCTGTCATGGTCAGGGAATTAGACAGTCATAGTGGTCTTGGACTGTTATTTGTTTATATCTGTTTCTGTCTTTAAAATAATTTTACTTCAAGCAATTTCAGAGGCAGCTCCTGGGTTTAGGATAAGAAGTGATAAGGTCTCCAGGTAGCGAATGAAGCCTGCCTTAGCTCCTGATACTAAGTGACTTCAGTGTAAATCTTCTCAGAGGCCAGCTGAAATAATTTCCCCAGAACAGCACTCCAGAGGCAGCCCCATTCGGATTCCCTCAAAAGAGATTTCCTTTCATTAAATTCCAGACTTGACTCTCTTGCGAAGAGGTCAATAAAAATGCTACATGTGGCTTTCTCTCCTTTCAGTAGTGTCACCATTTCTTTGATTTATAGCAGCTACATCTTAATGTGCCACAGAAGGGCCATACAGATAGAGTCCTGTTTCCTGCGAAAGAAGATAATTAGATGAGGTCATAATAAGTATTCCTGAGTAAAATACCAGAAAGACATGCATTGTTGCAAAATCTTTGCAACTGCATAAATTTGAGTCATAAATATTTAAACTGAAAACCAAACCAAACAAACAAACCCCCAAACAACAACAAAAAACCCCACACCATTTCTTTTAGTAATTTTCAACACAGCTACATTATTATAATAGCATTTCTATGAAATTAAACATCACACAATGTAACCAAAATTAGCCAGGTCAGAATTGTCAGTAGGATGCTCTAGGTGAGCATCTAGGAGTTACATGAAGAAATAGGCAAAATGATAAGTAATGGAATGGAATAGAATAGAATAGAATAGAATAGAATAGAATAGAATAGAATAGAATAGAATAGAATAGAATAGAATAGAATAGACCAGGTTGGAAGAGGTCATCGTGTCCAAGCTATCATCCAATACCACCTAATCAACTAAACCATGCAACCAAGCACCCTATCAAGTCTCCTCCTGAACACCTCCAGTGATGGTGACTCCACCACCTCCCCAGTCAGTCCATTCCAATGGGCAATCACTCTCTGTGTATAGAACTTTCTCCTAAACTCCAGCCTAAACCTCCCCTGGTGCAGCCTGAGACTGTGTCCTCGTGTTCTGGTGCTGGCTGCCTAGGAGAAGAGACCAACCTCTGCCTGGCTACAACCTCCCTTCAGGTAGTTGTAGAGAGCAATAAGGTCACCCCTCAATCTCCTCCTCTCCAGGCTAAGCAACCCCAGCTCCCTCAGTCTCTCCTCATAGGGCTTGTGTTCCAAGCCCCTCACCAACCTTGTTGCCCTTCTCTGGACACGCTCCAGCAAGTCAACATCCTTCCTAAACTGAGGGGCCCAGAACTAGACACAGGACTCAAGGTGTGGCCTAACCAGTGCAGTGTACAGGGGCAGAATGACCTCCCTGCTCCTGCTGGCCACACTGTTCCTGATGCAGGCCAGGATGCCATTGGCCCTCTTGGCTGCCTGGGCACACTGCAGGCTCATGTTCAGCCTACCATCAACCATCACCCCCAGGTCCCTCTCTGCCTGTCCGCTCTCCAGCCACTCTCTTATTGTTAACACATTACAAACACTATTAAAAAATTTAACCTTGAAGCTGAAATGCAGAGTACTTTCTCTAATGTTCAAATGGTGACTTAATTGTATTGAGTAAATAGTTTCTTAACCACAATCAGACTGCATTTAGATTTTAATCTCACATACACTGTCTGCCATTCACTTTTAGAGAGTCTGTTCTTTGTTGTTCCTGGGTGTCAAAAGACTGTGGGGTTTTTTGTGTTTTGTTTTGTTGTGGTTTTTTTGTTTGCTTGTTTGTTTGTTTGGAGGGGGAATGGGGTGTCAGATGTTGGTGTGCATGCTAGTTGTTGTTTTTTTCCTGCAGACATTCTGGGTTTAGAGTCATGTCTATGCACTCATAATAACAGGCATTATCTTTGCTGAGAGAGAATATTTGTTTATCTTGTCTCCCACACAGCAAGCAGCTGATCAGAGATATATGCTTAGACTTTAATTAGAATTACGTATTTAAGGGGTTGGCCTATAGAATATGTCTGAAGTGAAAGAAATCAAATTAATAAAAAAAGTGCTTACTGTCCCACTAGTGTCTTTTATTTGTGACACCCACATATGTGCACAGGTGTATCTGTGACATGTATTTCTGCTGTTTCCTACCTTGCTGCTTACAGGCTTTTGTAGGGAGGAGGGAAAGCACAATAGCTTAGGCAGTAGTGATCTCTGGGCAAGAACTGCTTCTCAGAAAGAAGGCATCAATCTTTTTTCTAAGAAAATGAGAAGAAAGTACCTCCAGGGAGAAATTAATAAAAGCTTGTGAATGGTGTAACCCTGTGATGAGAAAAGCAATATATTAGTACAACACACATTTTATTGTGAACTTTACACAATGGAGATAGTCAAGAATGTAACAGCTTGCCAAAACTGCGTGTGAAGTATTTTTCTGTCTCACAGAATTGGAAAGAATTGTTTCAGTTTCTGTTCTTCATGTCCTCACTGTCTTCCACTTTGACTGACTGCAAACATCCATTGGTAGAATTTTGATGTGTGTCTCTTCCCTGGCTTTTACTGACTAAGAGACGCTAGTTCTAAGTGTAAAATACTAGAAACTGTAATGCTAAAAAAAATAATATATGTATCTAAACACAATGAAAGCATAAAGCAGAAAATTCATCATAAACTTTAAGCAAAACAGGAGCTGTAGGTAGGAATTAGGATAATAGAATCACAGAATCATTTTGGTAATAGAATGCTTGTAAGATCATTGAGTCCAATTGCCTTCAATAACCTGAGAAGGTACTGTGACAGTTTCAGGATATGCCTTTAAAATTAGCTGCAGTTTTTCAAACAGGAGAGTGAAGACGTACAAACAAATCCATAGTTGGGTGTAAAAAGGAAAAACAAGAGATTATTCTAAACGAATTTCATTGGTCAGATGTGTGGGATGTCACATCTCACATTCCATTTCATTCCATTCTTTTTCTTCTGGCTGCTGGCGTGCTGGCTGCTTTGCTGGAAGACCCTTATCAGCTAACTTTGAGATAAGCATACTAACTCTTTGAGCTAAATGAACTCTCTCTAACATTCTCTTTAACTTTTCTTCTATTTAAACAGAGGAAAAGGGGGAGGGAGAGTTTAGGGGTGAAGCAAGGGAGCTTCCCCATGGAAAGGGGAGTTTCCATGCTATTTTTCTGATTGTAAGTACCTGTATAATACTGTAAATACTGTATATTTGTACATATTCATTGCACTCCATTGCAGAGTGTAATTTTGTTTGTGAATACAGCTTCCATTTACTTCCCCGACTGAGTTTAGCTGAGTTTTTGTTAATGTGGCTGGGTTAAACCATCACAAATTTTGTTGAACGATCTTTTCACTTCACTTTCAGCTGATGTCTTTCTCTTCCAAATTATTATAATTAAAAGTGTACCCATTAATTATTTATTTTTGCGTGATGGGTTGAGGCAGCCCCCTCCCCACCATGGGCAAAATAAAACAACTCAGACAAACGGATTGCAAAAGTGATGGAAAGTTTAAAGGAAAAGCGGTGAATGTTTACAGAAAGCCAAAAGCAGAGTGACAAAAGAAATCCCAAAACAGTCCCAAGAAGATCCCATCCCCACCTGGGGGTACATCCAAGACCCCCAGGGCTCCTTCTTCCCCCTCCCCACTGCTAGGCTAGTCTCAGCTGGCCAGATCTGAGACTGCCCATCCCCCCTCGTGGCCTTGGGCCTATCCAGGCCCATGGCCGGGAGACAACATCTCCCCCATTACCGGGTGACGGTGAGGAAGAAAGATGAAGTGCTTAGGCCTCGCACTGGATCTTATAGTGGTGCAGAGGATTCTGGTAGAAATACCCAATTTCCTGTGTCCACCCACTGGGCTGGACCTCTGGACACAGGAAGCAGGGGGCACCCAGCCCAAACTGCAACATTTTGTTAGATGGATGATGCTGTTTTATAATGTGGCCAAACAAGGTGCCTATTATGAATTTCAAGTCTGTTACCAACATATTTTGTGCAGCTCTTCTTAAATAGTACTTGACACAGTACTTGAAACAGTACAGGTGGTGGAGTCGCTGTCCCTGGAGGTGTTCAAGAGGGGACTGGATGTGGCACTTGGTGCCATGGTCTAGTCGTGGGGTCTGTGGTGACAGGTTGGACTCAATGATCTTCGAGGTCTCTTCCAACCTTAGCGATACTGTGATACTGTGAAGTCTCACAAGGAAGGTAATGAAAAAACAACTTGGAAAGAAAGCTGTGTGAGTTTAACTAGGAGCTATCTGTGTCCTGTCATGTGTTTTCTTAGAAGTATTGTCCAGAAATACTGTGGGCAGAAAAAAGGGAGAGATTAGTAGCAAATTTTAGCAAGGCATGCATCTTAATCTTGTGTGTGTAAAAATCAGATACAGTCATATATAAATGAAGGTTGGAATAATTCGAAAAGTGGAAAGAATCAAACCAGATCTATTTGTACCTGCATTTTCCAAAGCAATGCTTTTAATTAACTGGTTTTCTTAGTGAAGTCAGTGCTTCTTCTTTAGCTGTCACCCTCTTTTGTAAACAAATAATTATTTTTCCTTCTCTTTTGCCAATTGCTTTTTATCATCTACTTGTGGAAACCCCAGATCTTTCCACCAAACAGAGATGTAAGATTTGTGTTTGTTTTTACTTTCACTTTTGCTTCCTTTTCTCCTTGTTTCTATCAGGATTTAAATGATGCCACAGTTATTTTGAATACCTTGTAGAAATCGAGAGACAAAAAAAAAAAAATATCTTTGTAACAAGGTTAATTTCCAAGCACCATCTTGACATTGCAAGATATTCATCACACTCCAGATAGTGGCTAGAAGGGGGATGATTATTCTGTCATTTTATGTTGAGCTAAAATTTCTCTATATACTGGGATATAAAGTCTCTATAATCTTTCACAACATCAGAGAAACATTTTTGGATATGAAAGTATGAATCTAACAGGCTATTCACAGTATCACAGTATCACTAAGGCTGGAAGAGACCTCGAAGATGATTGAGTCCAACCTGTCACCACAGACCCCATGACTAGACCATGGCACCAAATGCCACGTCCAGTCCCCTCTTGAACACCTCCAGGGACGGCGACTCAACCACCTCCCTGGACAGCCTATTCCAATGGCGAATCACTCTCTCGGTGAAGAACTTTCTCCTCACCTCGAGCCTAAACTTCCCCTGGTGAAGCTTGAGACTGTGTCCCCTTGTTCTGGTGCTGGTTGCTAGAGAGAAGAGGCCAACCCCTTCCTGGCTACAACCCCCTTTCAGGTAGTTGTAGAGAGCAATGAGGTCTCCCCTGAGCCTCCTCTTCTCCAGGCTAAACAACCCCAGCTCCCTCAGCTTCTCTTCAAAGGGCTTGTGCTCAAGGCCTCTCACCAGCCTTGTTGCCCTTCTCTGGACACGTTCAAGTGTCTCAATGTCCTTCCTAAACTGAGGGGCCCAGAACTGGACACAGTACTCAAGGTGTGGCCTAACCAATGCAGAGTACAGGGGCACAATGACCTCCCTGCTCCTGCTGGCCACACCATTCCTAATGCAGGCCAGGATGCCATTGGCCTTCTTGGCCACCTGGGCACACTGCTGGCTTATGTTCAGGTGGCTGTTGATCAGCACCCCCAGGTCCCTCTCTGTTTGGCCGCTCTGCAGCTGCTCTGACCCCAGCCTGTAGCACTGCATGGGGTTGTTGTGGCCAAAGTGCAGCACCCGGCACTTGGACTTGTTGAATGCCATCCCATTGGACTCCGCCCATCTGTCCAGCCGATCGAGGTCCCTCTGCAGAGCCCTTCCATCCTCTAACTGACCAACATCTGCTCCTAGTTTGGTGTCATCTGCAAATTTGCTGATGACTGTCTCAATCCCCTCATCCAGATCATCAATGAAGACATTGAAGAGGATGAGGCCCAGCACTGATCCCTGGGGGACGCCACTGATGACTGGCCTCCAGCTGGAGGTGGCACCATTCACCACCACTCTCTGGGCTTGGCCTTCCAGCCAGTTCCTAACCCAGTGCAGAGTGTTGCTGCCCAAGCCACGAGCTGACAGCTTGGTCAGGAGTTTGCTGTGGGGGACGGTGTCAAAGGCCTTGCTGAAGTCCAGGTAGACCACATCCACAGGCCTTCCCACATCCACCAGGTGGGTGTGAGAGACTAAAGCTTGTCTCCTGCTGTGACTCAACAAAGATAAAATCACTTGATGCTTGTCCAGACAATAGCTGATGTGCATTGGGCAGAGCCACTGGAAGGACTCTTGGAAGGTGCAAAGATAACATTGCTCACGGGACTGCAGCTGGCCTACAACAATGGCCCAGGGGCCCAGCATTCACACCTTCAGGACAAGATCATTTCCAGCCATCAGATACCCCAGCAAAGGACAATGGTTCCTGATGTGAAAAGAGTGTGTGGGTAGCTAGATGGAGTAGGAGGAGGCGGAGGCCTTCCCCCCTCTATCCAGTGGCTGCCCAAACTCACCTGAGTACACAGAAAGATTTCCTGGGGAACGATACCTGGACCTAAAGATGATTTCCCAGAACGATATCCTGGGGAACAACACCTGGACACTTGCCTAAGTGCTAAAAAACTGTATAAAAGACTGGAGCAACTGCTGGCTTTAGGAGGAGAAAATTGGAGAAGCAAGATGCAGAAGAAAGCAGACGGCAGCACACGCTGGAAACATCCCGGGGCCAACACAATGGATCTTGGACTCTCTGTGCCCTAAGTTCCGCCTGCTGCAACTCATGGAGCTGAAGAAGCTGCCCAGAGGACCTCATCTCTTCTACAGCCAAAGCCTCAGCACCCTTCCTCTACAGACCCAACATCTCCTGCAGCACCGTTTCTCTACAGACCCAACATCTCCTGCAGCACCTTTCCTCCACAGACTCAAACTGTCTTGGGGGTGAGGGGTGTGGTAATATAATTCTTTCCCTCTTCTCCCTTTCTTCTCTCTCTTCCTATTCTGATCCCTCCACTTTATTTTTGTAATAAATAGTCTAGCTGTTGATATTTTGGCCTCGTTTGTGCCTCTAATTTCACAGCACGGGAATATTCATTAAAATCCTCAATCTCTTTCCCTCTCCGGATCGAGACAGTGGGTCACCTGATCATAGAAGGAGATCAGGTTGGAGAGGCAGGACCTGCCCTTCCTGAATCCATGTTGTCTGGACCTGAGCCCTTGGCATCCTGCGGGTGCACAGTTATTGCCACCAGGATAATCTGCTCCATCATTTTCCCTGGCACTGAGGTCAGGCTGACTGGCCTATAGTCTCCGGGTTCCTCCATCTGACCCTTCTTGTGGATGGGGACCACACTGGCCAGTTTCCAGTCATCTGAGACCTCACCAGTCAGCCAGAACTGGAGGAAAATGATGGAGAGCGGCTTGGCCAGCTCATCTGCCAGCTCTCTCAGCACCCTAGGAGGGATCCCATCCGTCCCCATGGACTTGTGAGTGTCCAAGTGGCTCAGCAGGTCCCGAACTAATTCCTCATGGGTATCTGGGGCATTACACTGCTCCCTGACCCCATCACCCAGCTCAGGAGGCCACTTGTCCTGAACTCCTCCTGCCTTGCTGTTTAAAAATGAGGCAAAAAATATGTTCAAGACCTCAGTCTTTTCCTCATCCTCAGTCACTGTGTTCCCCTCCAGGTCCATTCAACCCCAGCATCAACAGATGAAAAGCAAAGTAGCAACTAGTATCAGGATGCATGGATAGAAAAAAAGAGTTGAAAGTGATTGTATTATGTAAATTGCTACAACCGGAAAGGATCCTGTCCACTGGCTGCTAGGTATAATGTGTGATAATGTCATTCTAGTATGTGAGATAAATTTTGTTTCATAAATTGGATTCCCCATAATAGTGGGAAAATTTCTGGGGTCTTATCATAGAGATAAAATGACAGATGAAAAATGCCTATTACTATTTCTTCAGTAACACTAATGGAAATTCTGTTTAATTCCAGAATGTAAACATGTAAGTGCACTAAAATATGAACAAAACCTAATAACTTAGTTTTCTTGAAACTAGCATAACCAGAATAAACATTTCAGCAACACACTAAGACAATCCATAGCTGCAGTATTATTTTATATTGCTAGAGAACATAAGAACATTTGGCATTGCTTTGTTTTCAACTAATTTCTCTATTTCTCGCTATACAGCGTTAATTGTCTACGTGCTCTTATGGCATTTATGATTACAATGTGGTGCTTCTGATTATAAATTAGCATAGGTACAAGATCTATTGAGGATGGTCTCCTCTTTAGGAGAAGACAGTTTTGTGAGCGTCTCCTGCTAAAGAGGAGACTGTGACAAAACAGCTCAAGCTCCTGTTTGAATCAGAGAGCAAGTTTTGAGAGTTGAAAGGAAATAGTGGAACTTGTGCTTTAGAAGATGAACTTCTGAGATCATATGCTTGAATGTATTTGCATGATGGCTTTGGCATGCCTTTGAGATACAGAAGTAACTGGAATTTTGGGTCCAGTAACATTTTTTTTTTTTTTAATATATCTGAGACAAAAAGTCAAATAATGAGTTTTATGGAAATGAAAATCCTGTGACAGATTGATACAAGTGGCTTGGAAAGAAAGACCTTGCTCTTTTAATATTTGAGCTTAAAAGTCTCAATGCCAGTATGTTCTGAGGTTCTGTCCACAATTAGCAGTGATTTAGGGGCTTTAAGGATGTGCTTTAAAGATCTTAGAGCAAGATATCTCTTGTGTATTACATTTTATGGAATCACAGAATCATGTAATGGTAGAGGTTGGAAGGGGCCTCTGGACATCCAGTCCATCCCCCTGATAATGTAGGTAGACCTAGAGAAGACTGCAGAGGAATGTGTTCAGGAAAGCTTTTAAAAGTCTCCAAAGAAGGAAACTCCCAACTTCTCCAGGCAGCCTGTTCCAGTGTTCTGTCACCCTTACAGTAAAGAAGGTTTTTCATAAGTTGAAATGATACCTGCTGTTTCCTATTTTATATGATTGTCCTACCGCTGGTCCCTACTGAACAGAGACTAACCTAATCCTTATGACCTCCACTGTTTAGATATTTGTAAGCACTAACAAGTACTCCTTCAGTCTTCTCTTTTTCAGGCTAAACAGCTGCAGATCTCTCAGCCTTTCCTCATAAGAAAAATGCTCTTGTCTCAAATCATACTTGTGTTCCCCTGTTGGACTCTCTCCAGCTGTTCCCTGTCTCCCTTGAATCAGGGTGCCCAGAACTGGACAAAGTATTCCAGATGTGGCCCCAGCAGTGCAGAGTGGAAGATGAGGAGAACCTCCCTCACCTGCTGGTTACACTTTTCTTAATGCACCCCACAACTCCTTTGGCCTTCTTGGCAACTGATGGCTACTGTTGAACTTGTCCAGCAGTACTCCCAGGTCCTTCTCTGCAGAGGTGATTTCCAGTAGGTCAACCCCTAACCATGCAGTTGTCACTCCCCGGGTGCAGAACTCTACACTTGTTATTGCAATTCATAATGTTCCAGCTTGTCCATGTCTTGCTGAATGGCATCACAGCCTACTGGTGTGTCATCCACTCCTCCCAGTTTTATATCATCCGCAAACTTTCTGTGGGTGCACTTTGTTCCTTCATCCAGGGTGTTCATGAATATATTGAACAAAAATGTATAATTTCTGTAGACTTACACAGCTATATTTAACATTTCTAATGTTACAGATTTCTCTCCATTTACTTCAATTAACAGCTTCTTGCAACAGCTGGCAAGCATGAAAACAGGTTATTCATGATTGGGGATAATTTTGAAAAGACTGTTATATTTCTCTTAGTGCAAAACCGACTCTCTAAACCATGAAGAAAAAAAAATTACCATTTTCCTTTTACCTGGGAAAAATTTCTCTCCTGATTCAAATTTACAAAATAACCCCAGATTATTTTAAGGAATCTGTTTGCTCAAAAGATTTACTGAAGTAAATGTGGCATAAACATGCACTTGGATTTAATTTCCTGAGCAGCACTGACACTTTTACTTAATTTCCTCTTAATCCTGTACAACTCACAACTACTTTCTTCTAGTTTCCCTTCTGAGTAACCAGAAGTGGGGTTAAAAACCATTGAAATTGAAGAGAGTTCAAACAGCTCATTCTGTGTAATAAAATCCATTCCACTGTGGTCCTAATTTCATCAACTAATACAAGTCAACGTTGAACATTAATGAGGAAAGGTTTGCAATTAGATACAGTGTGACACTGACCCAGCTTTTCAGTCACCTTCAATTGTCAGCGATAAAAAGGACGGTTCAATATGATACGGATCATTCACTCCAAATCTCCACAACTCATTTATGACAAACACAACTAACAGAGCATAGGGAACTGCTGAATTGTTTTTCATTATGCTGGCACATTGGCTTTAGACTACAGTGGTAATGGTCTTTAGAGGTTTTCCATGCAGAGTGCCACTAATGAGGAAACCAGGATGGGGTGATGAGGTGATGGTGACCCATATTTTCAAGCAACAATATCAGCAATATGATGTTGCTTGAAATTCCCTATTATTTCTGAAAGTAATTCACTACCAGAAAGAAAAGAGTGTTAGTAGGCTAAGCTATTAAACAAAATGAGTGCAGAAAGTGAATAGCTCATTAAAAAAGAAGAGCTTTTGCAAAATACACCAGCCTTGTGTTTACCAATCACTGTAAAGTGTGCTTCTGTCAGTCTTCCTGTAGGCAGTTACTCACAGTGGTGGTGTAAGCTAGGAGGTCTTGGTATGTGTCAAAGTCCTGCAGAGGTGCATTTAACAGTGTGGTATTCATTCACATTCAAACCCAGAGTATATGTGGGGAATAACACTGTATAAAAGTGGATGTTAAATTTGTTCCTGATCTTGGTCAGGGACTTGCTACTGCCAAGGTTAATGTAGAGCACCTTCAAGGCTATTCTAAAACCACTGAGTTGTAATGACTACTTGCAAATTGTTAAAATGTTAAGCATGGCACCACAGTAAGTTACAGCACTATTTCAATTACTATAATATAAGGACAAGGTAACTTAATAACACATAAAAGGTATTTAGAGTCTACAAAACGCAATAAGCATAGCATGAGACTGAGTAAAACATTTTCATCAGTTATTGTGGTTGTTCCTTTAAAATCTCCCTGAAACCTTTTTATTTCAGAGTACAATGAAGTAATTTTTTATCATTTTGGAACTGCAAAAATCCATAGAGATTTCTAAAGCCACAGAGGATTTGAAAGCTTGATTTAATTTTTGTTCAAATAAACTATTTGCTGGAAAATGCATTCCAAGAATCAGAGTATTTGGGGAAGAAAGGAAGGCTAGTAAGAGAAAATGCACTGAGATTAGCAGAAACTAAAACTTGAAGGTTTCCATCAGTGAGTATGTTGCAAGATTAAATGAGTTGTAGCCATATCAATGGTTTTAGCAGAAATAAGCTCCATAAATATCAGTGTAGCAAATTATGGAAATGACTACTTTTTCTGATTTAGATCTGACTGTAGTGACAAGCAATGGTCAAATAAACAACCCAACTTGCTATTCCACTAGAAAATCTTCCTGTTTTAATTGGATGTTAAAAACCAGTGGGAAAGGCCTATATAGGAGGTTCTTAGAGTGCATGGAGGACAGCTTCTTATCCCAGGTGCTGCGTCAGCCTACCAGGGGTAAGGCTATGCTTGACCTCCTCTTCACCAACAGGGAAGGGCTGGTGGGTGATGTGGTGGTCGGAGGGTGTTTAGGCACCAGTGACCACGACATAATAGAGTTTTCGGTATGCAGCCAAGCCAAGAGGGGGAGCAAGAAGACCTCCACACTGGACTTCAGGAGGGCAGACTTCAGGCTACTCAAGGAACTAATTCAGAAGGTTCCTTGGGAATCAGCCCTTAAAAACAAAGTGGTCCAGGAGAGCTGGACCTACTTCAAGGAAGAACTATTGAAGGTGCAAGAACAGGCTGTGCCAGTGTGCCGGAAGATGAGCCGCCGGGGCAGACAGCCAGCCTGGATGGGTAATGAACTTTTAATAGAACAAAGGGAAAAAAAGAGGGTGTATCATCTTTGGAAGAAAGGGGAGGCAACCTACAGAATGTTTAGGGATGTTGCTAGGACATGTAGGAAGAAAATTAGGGAGGCAAAAGCCCATTTAGAACTTAGACTGGCCTCTGCTGTGAAGGACAACAAAAAGTCCTTCTATAAATACATCAATAGCAAGAAGAAGGGCAAGGACAACCTCCACTCCTTGGTTGACACGGAGGGGAACATTGTAACAAAGGATGAGGAAATGGCAGAGGTACTTAACACCTTCTTTGCCTCAGTTTTCACTAGCAGGGCAGAACGTCTTCCAGACAGCTGGCCTGCAGAGCTGGCAGAAAGAGACAGAGAGCTGCATAGTTTCCCACTGCTCCAAGAGGAAGTTAGAGATCTACTGAGCCACTTGGACCCCCACAAGGCCATGGGACCGGATGGGATCCATCCTAGGGTGCTGAGATTGCTGACAGATGAGCTGTCTAAGCCACTTTCCATCATTTTTCAGCAGTCCTGGCTCACTGGAGAGGTCCCAGAAGACTGGAAGCTGGCTAACGTGGTGCCCATCCACAAGAAGGGCCGGTTGGATGAGCCAGGGAATTATAGGCCTGTCAGCCTGACTTCAGTGCCAGGCAAGATTATGGAGCAGGTCATCTTGTGTGCGATCACACAGCACTTACAGGATGGCCAGGGGCTCAGGCCTAGCCAGCATGGATTTAGGAGGGGCAGGTCCTGCCTGACAAACCTCATCTCCTTCTCTGATCAGGTGACCTGCCTGGTGGTGTGGGGAGGCCTGTGGATGTGGTCTACCTGGACCTCAGCAAGGCCTTTGACACCGTCCCCCACAGCAAACTCCTGGCTAAGCTGGCAGCCCATGGCTTGGACAGGATCACACTGTGTTGGGTTAGGAACTGGCTGGAAGGCCGAGCCCAGAGAGTGGTGGTGAATGGCGCCACATCCAGCTGGCGGCCTGTCACTAGTGGTGTGCCGCAGGGATCAGTACTGGGCCCAATGCTCTTCAACATCTTTATTGATGATCTGGATGAGGGCATTGAGTCCATCATCAGTAAATTTGCAGATGACACCAAGCTGGGGGCAGGAGTTGATCTGTTAGAGGGTAGGAGAGCTCTGCAGAGGGACCTTGACAGGCTGGACAGATGGGTTGGAAGAGACCTTCAAGATCATTGTGCCCAACCCATCAAGCAATCCAACCCACCCAACAACTAGACCATACAGCCAAGCACCTCATCAAGTCTTCTCCTGAACACCTCCAGTGAAGGTGACTCCATTACCTCCACGGGTAGCTGATTCCAATGGGTAATCACTCTCTCCGTGTAGAACTTCTTCCTAACATCCAGCCTAAACCTGCCCTGGCGCAGCCTGAGACTGTGTCCTCTTGTTCTGGTGCTGGCTGCCTGGGAGAAGAGGCCAACCTCTGCCTGGCTGCAACCTCCCTTCAGGTAGTTGTAGAGAGCAATAAGGTCACCCCTCAGTCTCCTCTTCTCCAGGCTAAGCAACCCCAGCTCCCTCAGCCTCTCCTCATAGGGCTTGTGTTCCAAACCCCTCACCAGCTTTGTTGCCCTTCTCTGGACACGTTCCAGCAAGTCAACATCCTTCCTAAACTGAGGGGCCCAGAACTGGACACAGGACACAAGGTGTGACCTAACCAGTGCAGTGTACAGGGACAGAATGACCTCCCTGCTCCTGCTGGCCACACTGTTCCTGATGCAAGCCAGGATGCCATTGGCCTTCTTGGCTGCCTGGGCACACTGCAGGCTCATGTTCAGCCTACAATCAACCAGTACCCCCAGGTCCCTCTCTGCCTGGCCACACTCCAGCCACTCTGACCCCAGCCTGTAGCACTGCCTGGGGTTGTTGTGGCCAATGTGCAGAATCCGGCACTTGGATGTGTTAAATCTCATGCCATTGGACTCTGCCCATCTGCCCAGCCTGTCGAGGTCCCACTGCAAAGCCTCTCTGCCCTCCAGCAAATCAACTCCTGCCCCCAGCTTGGTGTCATCTGCAAATTTACTGATGATGGACTCAATCCCCTCATCCAGATCATCAATAAAGATGTTGAAGAGCATGGGGACCAGTACTGATCCCTGGGGCACACCACTAGTGACAGGCCGCCAGCTGGATGTGGCACCATTCACCAGCACTCTCTGGGCTCGGCCCTCCAGCCAGTTCCTAACCCAACACAGTGTGATCCTGTCCAAGCCATGGGCTGCCAGCTTAGCCAGGAGTTTGCTGTGGGGGACGGTGTCAAAGGCCTTGCTGAGGTCCAGGTAGACCACATCCACAGGCCTCCCCACATCCACCAGGAGGGTCACCTGATCAGAGAAGGAGATCAGGTTGGTCAGGCAGGACCTGCCCTTCCTAAATCCATGCTGGCTAGGCCTGATCCCTTGGCCATCCTGTAAGTGCTGTGTGATCGCACACAAGATGACCTGCTCCATAATCTTGCCTGGCACTGAAGTCAGGCTGACAGGCCTATAATTCCCTGGCTCATCCAACTGGCCCTTCTTGTGGATGGGCACCACGCTGGCCAGCTTCCAGTCTTCTGGGACCTCTCCAGTGAGCCAGGACTGCTGAAAAATGATGGAAAGTGGCTTAGACAGCTCATCTGTCAGCAATCTCAGCACCCTAGGATGGATCCCATCCGGTCCCATGGCCTTGTGGGGGTCCAAGCGGCTCAGTAGATCTCTAATTTCCTCTTGGAGCAGCGGGAAACTATGCAGCTCTCTGTCTCTTTCTGCCAGCTCTGCAGGCCAGCTGTCTGGAAGACGTTCTGCCCTGCTAGTGAAGATTGAGGTAAAGAAGGTGTTAAGTACCTCTGCCTTTTCCTCATCCTTTGTTACAACGTTCCCCTCCGTGTCAACCAAGGAGTGGAGGTTGTCCTTGCCCTTCTTCTTGCTATTAATGTATTTATAGAAGGACTTTTTGTTGTCCTTCACAGCAGAGGCCAGTCTAAGTTCTAAATGGGCTTTTGCCTCCCTAATTTTCTTCCTACACAACCTAGCAACATCCCTAAACATTCTGTAGGTTGCCTCCCCTTTCTTCCAAAGATGATACACCCTCTTTTTTTCCCTTAGTTCTATTAAAAGTTCATTACCCATCCAGGCTGGCTGTCTGCCCCGGCGGCTCATCTTCCGGCTCACTGGCACAGCCTGTTCTTGCACCTTCAATAGTTCTTCCTTGAAGTAGGTCCAGCTCTCCTGGACCACTTTGTTTTTAAGGGCTGATTCCCAAGGAACCTTCTGAATTAGTTCCTTGAGTAGCCTGAAGTCTGCCCTCCGGAAGTCCAGAGTGGAGGTCTTCTTGCTCCCCCTCTGGCTTGGCTGCATACCAAAAACTCTATTATGTCGTGGTCACTGGTGCCTAAACACCCTCCGACCACCACATCACCCACCAGACCTTCTCTGTTGGTGAAGAGGAGGTCAAGCACAGCCTCACCCCTGGTAGGATCGTGCAGCACCTGGGATAAGAAGCTGTTCTCCATGCACTCTAAACACCTCCTAGACTGCCTCCTCTCTGCTGTGTTGAGATCCCAGCAGATATCAGGCAGGTTGAAGTCACCCATGAGAACGAGGTCAGGTGATCTTGAGACAGCCTGAAGCTGCCTATAGAATGCCTCATCAACATCCTCCTCCTGGTTGGGTGGTCTATAACAGACTCCAACCAGGATGTCTGCCCTGCTGGTCTTCCCTCTAATTCTCACCCACAAGCACTCAACCCGATCATCCCTGATCTCCATCTCAACGGCATCCAGTGCCTCCCTGATGTGTCTAAATCTGAAGCCCTGGTCATTTTCAGTATTTAAAATTTAATGGTGGAAATTTGTCAAGCTTATGTCAATTGGAATATACATAATCTCATTTTGTAGAAGGA
>JAWKAJ010000189.1:0-28104 GCA_033816785.1 Picus viridis
TGCCATCAAGCGAGACAAGGTGAAAGGACCTACCAGAGAGATCCAGTTTCTGGGAGTGCGGTGGCAGGATGGACGCCGACACATTCCAGTGGATGTGGTAAATAGAGTCTCTACCATGGCAAATCCCATGAACAAGCAAGAAACTCTACGTTTCTTGGGGATAGTGGGATTTTGGAGACTGCACATCCCTGGATACAGTCAGATTGTGAAACCTCTGTATGATGTGACTCGAAAGAGAAACCATTTCCACTGGGGACCTGAACAACAAGCAGCCTTTGACCAGATAAAGCAAGAGGTAGTGCAAGCAATGGGTCTGGGACCTGTCCGAGATGGTCCAGACATTAAGAACATTTTGTACATGGCTGCAAGTGACAATGGTCCAACCTGGTGCTTGTGGCAAAGAGCTCCAGGTGAGACACGTGGACGACCTCTTGGTTTCTGGAGTCGAGGTTACAGAGGTTCAGAGGCTAATTATACTCCAACAGAGAAAGAGATTCTAGCTGCCTATGAAGGGAGCTAAAAGCAGCTTCTGAAGTCGTGGAACTGAATCACAACTTCTCTAGCTCCCAGATTACCAGTTTTGGGTGGATGTTCAAAGGCAAAGGTTCCACCACATCATGCAACAGATTCCACCTGGTCTAAGTGGATCGCTCTGATAACACAGAGCTCGAATGGGAAATCTTGAAAGACCTGGTCTGGTGGAGGTGATCTCAAGTTGGCCTGAAGGTACCAACTGCTAAACCTCCAGAGGAGAGAGTAACTCGTGCTGAGGAAGCTCTCCTTACAATGACCTATCTGATGATGAAAAGAAATATGCTTTGCTCACAGACGGTTCCTATCAAATCTTATTGGGAACAAGCGAAGGTGGAAGTCTGCAGTGTGGAGTCCAACACGCGGAGTTGCAGAAGCAAAGGATGGAGAAGGAGAATCCAGTCAGTTCGCAGAGGTAAAAGCTGTCCAGCTAGCTCTCGGCGTAGCTGAACGTGAGAGATGGCCAAGCTTTATCTCTACACCGACTCATGGATGGTAGCCAATGCTCTGTGGGGTTGGCTAAAGACTGGAGAAGAAGCCGGTTGGCAGAGGAAAGGAAGGCCATTTGGGCAGCCGACCTGTGGCAAGACATTGCTGATGAATCGGGAGAATTCCAGTGAAGGTGAGACACATTGATGCTCACATTCTAAGGCAGAGCTACTGAGGGAACAGCAACATAACCATCAAGCAGATCTAGCTGCAAGAGTTTCTCCAGTAGACATGGACTCTGATCTTGATCTCGACTGGAAACACCGAGGTGAGATATTCTTAGCTCGGTGGGCTCTGATTCGTCAGGACATCAAGGCAGAGATGCAACCTACCAGTGGGCACGTGACAGATCCATAGACATTTCCATGGATGCTATCACACAAGTCATCCATGACTGTGACATTTGTGCTGCTATTAAGCAGGCAAAACGACTTAAGCCCTTATGGTATGGTGACAGATGGTCCAAGTACAAGTATGGTGAAGCTTGGCAAGTTGACTACATCCAATCTACCACGCTCTCGTTCTGGTAAACAGTATGTGCTTACTATGGTAGGCGAACACTGGATGGTTTGAAACTTATCCAGTACCACATGCAACTGCACGCAACACCATTCTTGGTCGGAGAGACAAATCCTGTGGAGACATGGAACTCCAGAGAGGATTGAGTCAGACAACGGAACTCATTTCAAAAACAACCTTGTAAGAGTTGGGCCTATGAGCACGGCATCGAGTGGATATTCCACATCTACTATGCACCAGCTGCAGGGAAGATTGAACGCTACAACGGTTTTGTTGAAGACCACTCTTAAAGCCATGGGGGGTGGATCTTTGAGAAACTGGGAAAGCATTTAACACAAGCAACCTGGCTGGTAAACAGTAGAGGTTCAGTGAACCGAGGTGGACCTGCACACTCAGATCTGCTACAGAAAGTAGAAGGTGATAGAGTTCCTGTTGTTAAAGAAAAGAATCTGTTAGGTAAAACTGTTTGGGTATTTTCTCCCTCAGGAGAGGCTAAACCTGTCCGAGGGGTGGTTTCAGCTGAAGGTCCGGGTCACACTTATTGGGTAATGCAAGAGAATGGTGAAATTCAGTGTATTCCACAAAGAAATTTGACTTTAGCTGAAGAGTTTAATTTCAGAGTGTTGTACAGCTACATCGCGCCCAAAGGAAGAATCCCTGAGGAATCCACGGTGCACGAACCCTGAGAACCCTGAGAGCCCTGAGTCAACTGAGAGTCCTGTTTCCCTGTTTCCCTGTTTTCCACTTTTCTTCGCTTCGTCTGCGAAGAGAGACAAACTGTTTTCCATTTTTCTTCTTTCTTGGACTTCTGAATCATCTACACCTGAGGATAGCCGGAATGGACTATGAACTTTACTTACAAACTGTGGATATTGTTTTAGATTGGATGGACAGTATGAACAGCCAATGAAATTGTTTAGCAGGGTGGATTGTGACCGGTTTAGGCTGTGCCTTTAAGAAAGAGACACTTTCTGAACACTCTGGGCGAATATTTTGATATTAGAATGAAAACAATGATATGCTAATTCAATTTCATTGGTGGGACCCAGTTGTAGTTTTTTGTTTAGTCTTTCAGTCGGGGGGAGTCAGTCTGCAGTCGTCTTCTTCTTCCCCCTGTACTGTGAGCTGGCCTGCTTTTCTCCCTGAAGCAACAGCTTGCTACGCAGGAATGATTCTTGCTAAACAGATAAGAGAAAACTAACTTTTGCATTCGCTTTGAGCTTTAACAAGTTTTCACCCTTTTAATTACCTTCCTTTCTCTTTCTCTCTAACCCTTTTGGGAAAAAGGGGAGGTAGGGAGGGAGAAGGGAGGGACAGGCCGAACCCCCCTGGCCGAAGGGGGGGGTTGGGGAAAGGTTTCCTGTATTACATACTTTGCTGTATATTTCTGTATATATTGTAAATATTGTATATTTTTGTACATATTCACTGCATTCCATATCTGCTTGTAAATACAGCTTTCATCTGCTTCTCCGGCTGAGTTAGCTGTGGAATTCTTTTTTTGTGTGGGGGGAACCTTCCTACTCCACCACATTTAGTTATAGAATATGCTAGATAAAAAAGCATTTTGGTTGCAAACGATTCTACAGATGCTTCACAAGAATGGTGTTTTTTGACTCTTTCAAATGGAATCTGTGGCATCTCCTCTCAGGATTTAAGATTGTACCCTTCTCTGGGAGCAAAATGTGCTGGTCACAATTGTCCTACTTTTTGTCTTGGAGACTGACAAAAGCATTGACTTCTCACCACTGTTATTTGCACAGCAGACCTTGATCTGGATTTTTCTAAAACAAATTATTAATGCATAAGTGTTTGCAATTTAATTTTTTTTCTGCACAAACCTCTTGGATACAGTTTTCAGCAACAGTTTGTGCAAACTTGTAAAAGCCAAGAATATTTAACAGGATACAGATGGTACAGCAGAAAGCAATATCCAGAGATTTGGGTGACTTGAGTGCTCTTTAGCCCTCTACCAGCTGCTTTAGCTCAAGTGTGAATAAAGACCTTTTCAGAATCAATAAACCTTATGTTGTACCTAAGCCATGCCCACCCACCAAAAATTGACACCAAAACCAAAGAAACCATATGGTTTTAAGTGTATTAATGAACAGGACACTATAGACTGATACTGAAAATTAAATATATTAAATTTTTATCATCAGCTACTTGCACATTGCAAATTTCCATCAGCTATCTAATACCAAGAAAAGTACTTCTCTCCAGATCAGTTGTAATGGTAACAGAAAATAAGCGAGACAGCAAATGCCTGAGGCTAAAGGAAAACAGAAGAGACACTTAATTTCTTTCTTTACAAACCATAATAAAATCACAGTCAATAGATTTTAGTTATTGGAATCATAAAACAACATGAGATGCAGTTAACAATGAAGTCCTTTGAGGCTATAAGTGCTCTGTATGGTGTTCTCAGCTTATAATGAACGATTACTAATTATGAGGCTCAGATTATATTGCAGAAGTGCTGAAATCCCAATGTAATTGAACAGAGAACCTTGAGCAATGTCTCCTTTCTGTTTTTCCAACAGCCTGCATTTTCCAGCAGCCAGCATTTGATGAATTGATCTTCAAGTTCTTAATAAATGCTAAAACATAAGTGATGGAGTGATTCCAACTGTAAATAGATTCCTAGAGCATTAGATGATGGAGGCAATATCCTAACAACGCTGCATGCTTTCCTTTAGTATTGACTTGTTATCACACTCAGAGAATTGCGCAGCTGTGTATATCAAGCATAATATCACTGCTGCTGTTCAGACTACATACAGTTGTACAATCTTCTTTTAAAAAAAAAGTCCACAAAACAAGCAAAAATTCCACCAAAATGAAACAACAAAAACAATAACATCAATAAAGATACTAAACAATTCTACCACATAATAAAGTACTGACAAAACCATCTTATTCAAAATTGTTATCAATATTTTTACTATTCTATTATCACTCCTTCCTCCACCTTTGTTACCTTTCAAGTAATCTATAATTACTTTTCTTCTATGTAGTCCCTCAGGATATTTCCTACTACTCATGCTATCCTACCACTTTTTCAACCAGATGTACTTGCAGAAACCCATAGCAGAACACTTTGCTCTGGAAAATATTAATGACATGGCACACTGCTGGATCACTCTCTTTAGAATTTAAAAGATATAACCACATGCTAAAGATGTTCTGTAGCAAGTTTGTTCTGTAGGGAGTCACAGATGCTTCTGGCTTATTATTTACACATCCTGAAACACGCTGCATTTCCCTTGGCTTGTTTTATATTTGATGCCTGACACTTAGCTAACTAGTTTCCTAACCCTGGAAAACACAGATCATCCAGCGTCCATGAAGATATTTTATTTCTTATTCCTCTGGAAATGGAAGTGGTTTCACTTCTGGATGTGGCGAAAATAAAATTGTGACCATTTCATCAAGATCAGAAGTCAAGTGCATTGGATATAATGAGACATCAACATTTTACCTTGTTGCAGTTTAATCTGTCTCAGAGTCCAAAAGCCTTAATGGAACAGATTTCTATTGTCTCCCCTCTCCCTTTTTTCCCTGTAGGGTAAAAGCAAATTAGGCAGGAGAAAAGAGAGGTAAAATCACACAAGAAACAGTCTGGAATCAACTTGGAAGTCAAAAAGTAAGTTTAACAAATATATATGACATTTGAGTAAAAGAGAAGTTACAAGGTATAAGGAAAAAGGGTAAATGAAAAACCATACAAAATCAGGCCTAGCTGGCATAGGATTCTTTTGATGTAAATGTGGATTCTCTTTAGGTGTATTCCTTAGGAGTTTGGATGCGGCATGATCAAGCCTCACCACATGGTAGCAGGAGCAGTAGGCAAGGAGCATGTGCAAGAGGAAGAGAGAGGAAGAGGCTTGCTGGATAGGAAGGGGGAGTGGAATAGACCTTGACCTGGGGATCCCTCCCACTGGGAAGGGGAACCAAGTCTCTCTGCTCACCTTCCTCCAGGGATGGGTGTAATGTGACATGTACCTGTATGTTTCAAGCATTTTATATCATCCAGAAAATCACAAGAATTAAACAAGAACAAATGAAAGAAATTATCATAACATGATCAAATTGTGAGTGTTGCTTATGAAGCAACATTAAGGCTGCATTTCTACATCGGTGAGACCTCCTCATGAAGTATTGAAACCAGACTTTGACTCCTAAGATCTACTGTGAGAAAATAACAGAAGATTTGTGAGGAGGATTGTAAACACAAACAATTTGCTGCTGGCTTTAAGAAAATACATACATTATGCTAGTTATTGTTTAGTTTGTGTGTTTGACAAGTAAAACATCTGTGTTTAAATAACACAGGCCTGCAACAGACTTAGCGACAACATATTCAACATGCTTGAGATTCTTGCCCTGCTGTAGGGAAAGATTAAAGCATAGTGTTAAATTATGCCTGCATGAATCCCTGATATATAGGTGAAAACATCAGATTTGGTGATATCCTATCATAGACTGAGCTCTTCACTGTCTGTGTGCCTCTGCCAGGATGCTGCTTTGGGGATCTATTTTCTGTCAAGGTAATAAAAATAACTGTTTAGACAGTTCATATGTGGACCGAAGCTCTTAGTTTAAATTGGAAATGAATGACAAAAATTTACATATGTTTTTCCTGGATTGTTTCAAAAATCGTTTTCTTTGTTGCTGTTTTGGGTTTTTCCTAAAGCAAACTTGATTTAAAATGACTAATGACATTGGATTTTTATCTGAGTGTTGGGTGTCAAGAGGGAGGGGACAGGCTCTTCCCTGTGGTACCCTGTGATAGGACAAGGGGCAATAGATATAAACTACAACACAGGAGGTTCCACCTCAACATGAGGAGGAACTTCTTCACTGTGAGGGTTCACAGAGCACTGGAACAGACTTCCCAGAGGGTTTGTGAAGTCTCCTTCTCTGGAAACTTTCATGACCTATCTGGATGTATCACAGTATCACAGTATCACAGTATCACTAAGGTTGGAAGAGACCTCGAAAATCACTGTGGAAGGGTGAGTGAGTTCCCCCCACACACAAAAAAAGATACCACAGCTAACTCAGTCAGAGAAGCAGACGAAGTAAGCTATATTTACAAGCAGAAATGGAATGCAAATGGATATGTACAAAAATATACAATATTTACAATATATACAGAAATATACAGCAATGAACGTAATACAGAAAAACCCACAGCGGGAAGAGGGGGTGCCCCCCGGCCACTGTACCCCCCTCTCCCTCCCTACCTCCCCTTTTTTCCCAAAAGAGTTAGAGAGAGAGAAAGGCAATTAAGGAGAAAATTCTGTTAGCTCAAAGCATATGCAAGAATTAGTTTTCTTATCTGGTTAGCTTTGCTAATTCAAGGTCGCTCCGTCTGCAGCTGTTGCTTCAGAGAGAGAAGACAGACCGTCAGGAACAGAGAGCAAGTGAAGACTGAGCAGACTAAGCCAAAACTTAAAAGTTGCATTCTACCAATCTACCAATGAAATTCGTTTAGACCTTATCTTTGTTTTTGTTGTTATCCCCAAAACATTCAGCCGGACTGTTCAGTAACTGTCTCTTTTGTAAAGGCACAGCCTAAAACGGTCACAATCACCGAGTCCAACCTGTCACCACAGACCTCATGACTAGACGATAGCACCAAGTGCCACATCCAATCCCCTCTTGAACACCTCCAGGGATGGTGACTCAGCCACCTCCCAGGGCAGCTGATTCCAATGGCGAACGACTCTCTCGGTGAAGAACTTTCTCCTCACCTCCAGCCTAAACTTCCCCTGGCGCAGCTTGAGACTGTGTCCCCTTATTCTGGTGCTGGTTGCTAGAGAGAAGAGGCAAACCCCTTCCTGGCTACAACCATCTTTCAGGTAGTTGTAGACAGCAATGAGGTCGCCCCTGAGCCTCCTCTTCTCCAGGCTAAACAATCCCAGCTCCCTCATTCTCTCCTCATAGGGCTTGTGCTCAAGGCCTCTTACCAGCTTTGTTGTCCTTCTCTGGACACGTTCAAGTGTCTCAATATTCTTTCTTAAACTGAGGGGCCCGGAACTGGGCACAGTACTCAAGGTGCGGCCTAACCAATGCAGAGTACAGGGGCACAATGACCTCCTGCTCCTGCTGGCCACACTATTCCTAATGCAGGCCAGAAAAAAAAAAAGGGTTTTTCTTTACACTTTGCATTCCCCTCCCCACTCCCCACCCCACTCCCTCACCCCCCCTCCCCCTCAGGGCTCTCTCCTCCTCCTTCTCCTCTCTTCCCGTTCTCCAGGAGGTTCACCTGGTCACAGTGAGCACACAGATATAGTCTCTGCTGTCCACTGGAACTACCAACAGGCTCAGGCACTCGTTGCAGATGGAGACCTGGACAGATGTATGTTTCTGGGGGAGTGTTGCTTATGTCCTCACATTCCCTCTGGCAATGGGTCTTAATTCAGTATAGGCAATGTCTGATTCCTCTTCTGAATAAAACTGCTAGCATTCAGCACATATTGTGACATTAATATCATATTACATATTCTAATTTGGTACAATTAACCTTTTGTAATTGCTTTAAAGACCTTCTCCAACCATGCAAATATTACTTCATTAAAGGAATGACTGATGAAGAGTAGAACTAGAGGCAAACCTTCAAGGAACCAATCACATTATCTCTATAGAGATAGTATTTTCCTCATAAACTTGATGCCAATTTTTTTGTCTTTATATATATACATACTTTAAAAAAATAATATTTCTTTTGTGAAGGTTTCCCAAAGGGACTCTGATTTATGAATAATTTGCCATGTATTTTCCATTCTTCCCACCAGATTTTTTATAACTGAAAATCATTACTCAAAGTTACATGTTTGTTTGTCCCCGTTATCCTTTTAATTAGAGCTAAGAGATGCACTGAGCACTTTCATGGGACAGGAGGGTGGAGTGGAGAAAGATGATAAAAACAGAGTGCAGTTTGCAATTGCATATTCAAATTAAGGTAACCATTTACAAATGTTGTGCTTCATTCCAACACATGCTGATGCAGACAGAAAGAGATAACATAGATGTGTTCCCAGTAAGAGGATCTGGAGAAAGTGGCCAAATGGCAGACTGATAGAGATTAATCATTTAAGAAGAGTGAAACTTCTGCATCCCTGTATGAACCTGGAATGACATAAGCTACTTTCATCACATTTCCTGCCACAGAACTCTATTTAATCAAAAAGGGAACAGTTATAGAAGAAAGATAGTGTCCTGGTTTTACTGGGGCAGAATCACAGACCAGCCATGGTATGTAAACTGTTAACGGTTTCAAGTCATCCAGGACAGCTGACCCAAGCTGCCTCACAGGTTTTATCCCAGACCATAAAGGTCATACTGACTATAAAAAGGAGACCAAGCTCCTCTTCCTTCTCCTCTTCATTTTCCTTTTGCTTCTCTTTGTTTGTGGAGAGGTTGCTCATCATTCTACTCCTGAGGACTGCTTTTCTTATTTTTGTGACTGCTGTATATTCACTGGGCTAAGTGTAACTTTGCAAAATTTATATTGCCTTTAGTATTAATTTTACTATTTCTTTAAATATGTTTTCATTGCAATCCATGATTCTCCTGTCTCTTTCCTGATGCCTCTTCCCAGCTGTTTGGGTTATCAGGTGACAGAGAAACTGGTATAATTTAGCCCTGAATACAGTCTACATGTAGACTGGTCATCTGGCTAGTTTGTACTTTTCTGTAGTATATCAGAACCTAAATGGTAGGTAAACCTGCTTGTATATGTTCCTGTGTGATCTAGTATAGGTGATCCTCCTCTGGCTGGGAAGTTGTACTAGATGGTTTTCTAGGGTCCCTTCCAGATACTAACATCCTGTGATTCTGTGTCATTCAGTAAATTCTTAAAAGTGATTTGAGAGCCAGACCTGCTCTTTAATCTGTGAAAAAGCCTTCCACATTGACTTTTCTATTGAAGTTCCATATGACTCTCAAGTTTCACATTAAATTATTTCAATACAAAATATGGCACAAAAGTGAGTGCATTTAGATCAACTGAACTAACCAATCTTCCCTAAGAGTCTAACTCGAACCTTGAAGTTTCAGAAAAATTAAGTTATATTTCCATGAAACTTCTAACCTGCAGATCTAAGCTATTCAAAGGGCCATGATATGGTGGAATATGGAGAAATATTATTCACAACATACTTGAATTCTGAGAAACTTAAATTAATTTTTTTAATAATTTTTTGTTTTTATTGCCTTTTTTAATTTAAATTTGTAAAAAAATAAAAATTAGGTGAGTGTGCATCAACAAACCTGTTCATTTGTTAGCAGGTCATCCAAATTCCAAGATAAAAACAATGTATGATTCAAATGACTGTTTATTTGTCTCAGGCAACAACAGAGATAGAGTAAATCTTTCTGAATCACTGAAGTCCAATTTCAACAATAAGATGCTTTTCTTAGTCCTGTTGGCTGTATCTATCCATACTTCAACCAAAATTGATAAAAATAGTTACATGACAACTTTTCTTACAAGTGTGCATTTGCCTTGCAGAGAAATGAAAAGCAGACATACGGTGTAAAACACTTACACAGCTACCTTCTGCCATAGAAGTATGATTTTATGATTCTTGAATCATGAATAAACATAGAATCATGTTTTTGGTTGGAAGGGATGTTAAAGAATACCTAGTTCCAACACCCTGCCTTGGGAAGGGACATTTTCCATTAGTGAGGCTGCTCAAAGCACACCCAACCTGGCCATGAATGTTTCCAGGGAGGGATCACCCACAACTTCCCTGGACAACGTTTTTCCAGTGCCTCACAACTCTCATAGTAAAGAACTTCTTCCTTGTATCTAAGTCTACCCGATCTGGCCCCCAGCATGTGGATAGGTCTCCCCTCCTTTAGGAGGAGGACCATTACCAAGTAAGGGCATAATTCCAGCTTCACGCTTTCTATAGGCTGAAGCCAGTTGTCTATCAGAGTGCCCATTGGTCAAACCCAGCCTCGAGGAACCTATAAATATTACCCCTGTTGGTAAACGAGTTGCCTCCTCTTCACTTTGCCTCTGTACTTGCTCAGGAGAGCAGCTATCGAGCCACCGCCTCTGCCTTTGAGCTTGTTTTTAGCTTCTATCATACATGCACGCATACTGAAGCCTCTGCATCGTGAGAAGCACTTTGATCGTGAGGATCAGCCCAGAGGAGGACCTTCGCTGAGCCCGAGAAGCCAGCGTCGCTAATAGCCGGTCATATCTCCAGGGGAGCCCATCGTGCTATCGGAGGACTGGACCAGCCCCGAGGGTAAGATCTGCCCAGTTGTCGGGGAGAAGGGACTATCTCAAGCGTCGTGCTGTTCCTTTAAGCCCAGGAACAGAGAAGCCGCATTATCCTCTCTAAGGCCGTTTGCCACGAGGCTGACGCTATTGTCCGACCGGGAACCTCTGAGCCCGCCTATCGGCAATCGTCGCCTCACCCTGTGGTGCGGGCCGACTCCCAGGGCCGCCCCACGGACCGAACGCGATCAGGAACCAGTCCAGCGGCAGCAACCAGCCGGATCCCCACCTTGCTACAAACATCAGCTACAGAATATCTTCTACGTGCTTTCCACCCACTAGCACTCAGTTCAAAGTATCCGCGTGTGGCAGAGTCATCGCTGACGCACACAAAGATTGCAATATCGTGTTTTATATTAGCCAAAAGTAGCTCGTGAGGCCAGCGCCTTCGGCGGCGGAATTTAAACAACGGGCAGCGCTTCGCGGGGCTCCGCTGGGCAGCAGCCCCTTCTCTGGTACTCTCTGGTGCTCTCGCGCGCCGCTGCACTTTTTCTAAATTTTTGTCCAGTGGGTGGTGTGTCCAGGGGCAGCCACGGCTGTGGCCAGGGGCAGCATGGTTATAACGCGCAGCAAAATCTCCTTTAAAAAATCAGTGTCGACCCAGACTGAGGTAGAACACAAGCAGGTAGCTGTTCAGGTATCTGGCTGTAGTGAGTGCTGGGGCCTGGCTCTTGAGATGCAGAGTAGTGGGGGCAACTCTTGCATTAGGTGTGAGCAGATTGGCTATCTGCTCGACCTTGTGGCCAGACTAAAGGATGAGGTTGCTAGTCTTAGAGATGTATGGGATTGTAGAAAAGTGATGAGCCACAGGAGGAAAGAGATGAACCCGAGTAAGCAGGCTCCACAGGCTCCCCCAGCAGAGACTGGTTGTTTGAAAAGCAGAGGGGAATGGATACAGGTTCCTCTCAAAGGACACAAATTAAAACCTCCTTGCCTCCCCCCACCTCCCTCACTGCCCTTGGAAAACAGGTATGGGGCGCTGGAGATCGAGGGTGAGGTGATACTGATGCTGGAGGACACACCATCTAGGGTCTTCCCTGAGGCTAAACAGCCTAAGGTTAAACAGCCTAAGGTTAAACAGCCTAAGGTAAAGCAGCCTAAGGTAAAGCAGCCTAAGGCAACGCAGCCTAAGGTTAAACAGCCTTCCCCTGGCATCAGGACTTGCTCCTAAAAAAAGAAAAGGAGGGTAATTGTTATTGGTGATTCCCTCCTGAGGGGAACAGAAGGTCCCATATGTAGGCCGGACCCATCTCATCGGGAAGTTATTAGCCTAGCAGGAGTCCAAGTTGGAGATGTTACCAGAAGGCTGCCCAGTCTGGTACAGCCCTCTGATTATTATCCCTTATTGGTCATGCAGTTAGGGAATGATGATGTTGGTACCAGGCCTCCCAGGGCTATCAAAAATGACCTCAGGGCCCTGGGAGATCTGCTTGAGGGGTCAGGTGCACAAATAATTTTTACATCGATACCGTTAGTTGCAGGAGGGAACACAATAAGGAACAGGTCAGTCGCTGTAGTCAACAAGTGGCTTAGGGGCTGGTGCAGACGAATGAAATTTGGGTTTTTCGATCTTGGGCAACTTCCTACTGCACCAGGTCAGCTGGTAACAGATGGAGTACATCTGTCCCAGAGGAGGGGAAAGGTCACAATACATGAGAATGGCCTGTCCCCCAAAGGTAAAAAGATTCTGGGAAGGGAATTAGCAAGTCTCATTGACAAGGCTTTAAACTAGCTTCGAAGGGGGGAGGGTCGGAAACCAGTGCCCTCAGGCAGGAGTCTGGAGGTGATAAGCTAGACCTAGAGGTGAAACCAGCAGCCCAGCTGCAGTGCATGTACACTAATGCACGAAGCATGGGTAACAAACAAGAGGAGCTGGAAGCCTTGTTGCAGCAAGTGAGTTATGATGTAGTTGCCATCACAGAGACGTGGTGGGACGACTTGCATGAGTGGAGCGCTGCAATTGACGGCTACAGGCTCTTCAGGAGAGACAGGCAAGGAAGAAGGGGTGGAGGGGTGGCCCTGTACGTCAGGGAGGCACTGGATGCTGTTGAGATGGAGATCAGGGATGATCGTGTTGAGTGCTTGTGGGTGAGAATTAGAGGGAAGACCAACAGGGCAGACATCCTGGTTGGCGTCTGTTATAGACCACCCAACCAGGAGGAGGATGTCGATGAGGCATTCTATAGGCAGCTTAAGGCTGTCTCAGGATCACCTGACCTCATTCTCATGGGTGACTTCAACCTGCCTGATATCTGTTGGGATCTCAACACAGCAGAGAGGAGGCAGTCTAGGAGGTTCTTAGAGTGCATGGAGGACAGCTTCTTATCCCAGGTGCTGCGTGAGCCTACCAGGGGTAAGGCTATGCTTGACCTCCTCTTCACCAATAGGGAAGGGCTGGTGGGTGATGTGGTGGTCGGAGGGTGTTTAGGCACCAGTGACCACGACATAATAGAGTTTTCAGTATGCAGCCAAGCCAAGAGGGGGAGCAAGAAGACCTCCACTCTGGACTTCCGGAGGGCAGACTTCAGGCTACTCAAGGAACTAATTCAGAAGGTTCCTTGGGAATCAGCCCTTAAAAACAAAGGGGTCCAGGAGAGCTGGACCTACTTCAAAGAAGAACTATTGAAGGTGCAAGAACAGGCTGTGCCGGTGTGCCGGAAGATGAGCCGCCGGGGCAGACGGCCAGCCTGGATGGGCAATGAACTTTTAATAGAACTTAGGGAAAAAAGAGGGTGTATTATCTTTGGAAGAAAGGGGAGGCAACCTACAGAATGTTTAGGGATGTTGCTAGGTTGTGCAGGAAGAAAATTAGGGAGGCAAAAGCCCATTTAGAACTTAGACTGGTCTCTGCTGTGAAGGACAACAAAAAGTCCTTCTATAAATACATCAATAGCAAGAAGAAGGGCAAGGACAACCTCCACTCCTTGGTTGACACGGAGGGGAACGTTGTAACAAAGAATGAGGAAAAGGCAGAGGTACTTAACACCTTCTTTGCCTCAGTCTTCACTAGCAGGGCAGAACGTCTTCCAGACAGCTGGCCTGCAGAGCTGGCAGAAGGAGCCAGAGAGCTGCATAGTTTCCCACTGCTCCAAGAGGAAGTTAGAGATCTACTGAGCCGCTTGGACCCCCACAAGGCCATGGGACCGGATGGGATCCATCCTAGGGTGCTGAGATTGCTGACAGATGAGCTGTCCAAGCCACTTTCCATCATTTTTCAGCAGTCCTGGCTCACTGGAGAGGTCCCAGAAGACTGGAAGCTGGCTAACGTGGTGCCCATCCACAAGAAGGGCCGGTTGGACGAGCCAGGGAATTATAGGCCTGTCAGCCTGACCTCAGTGCCAGGCAAGATTATGGAACGGGTCATCTTGAGTGCGATCACACAGCACTTACAGGATGGCCAAGGGATCAGGCCTAGCCAGCATGGATTTAGGAGGGGCAGGTCCTGCCTGACCAACCTGATCTCCTTCTATGATCAGGTGACCTGCCTGGTGGATGTGGAGAGGCCTGTGGATGTGGTCTACCTGGACCTCAGCAAGGTCTTTGACACCGTCCCCCACAGCAAACTCCTGGCCAAGCTGGCAGCCCGTGGCTTGGACAGGATCACACTGCGTTGGGTTGGGAACTCGTTGGAGGGCCGAGCCCAGAGAGTAATGGTGAATGGCGCCACATCCAGCTGGCGGCCTGTCACTAGTGGTGTGCCCCAGGGATCAGTACTGGGCCCCATGCTCTTCAACATCTTTATTGATGATCTAGATGAGGGCATTGAGTCCATCATCAGTAAATTTGCAGATGACACCAAACTGGGGGCAGCAGTTGATTTGCTGGAGGGCAGAGAGGCTTTGCAGAGGGACCTCGACAGGCTGGACAGATGGGCAGAATCCAATGGCATGAGATTTAACACATCCAAGTGCCGGATTCTGCACATTGGCCACAACAACCCCAGGCAGTGCTACAGGCTGGGGTCAGAGTGTCTGGAGAGTGGCCAGGCAGAGAGGGACCTGGGGGTTCTGGTTGATTGTAGGCTGAACATGAGCCTGCAGTGTGCCCAGGCAGCCAAGAAGGCCAATGGCATCCTGGCTTGCATCAGGAACAGTGTGGCCAGCAGGAGCAGGGAGGTCATTCTCCCCTGTACACTGCACTGGTTAGGCCGCACCTTGAGTCCTGTTTCCAGTTCTGGGCCCCTCAGTTTAGGAAGGATGTTGTCTTGCTGGAACGTGTCCAGAGAAGGGCAACAAAGCTGGTGAGGGGTTTGGAACACAAGCCTTATGAGGAAAGGCTGAGGGAGCTGGGGTTGCTTAGCCTGGAGAAGAGGAGACTGAGGGGTGACCTCATTGCTCTCTACAACTACCTGATGGGAGGTTGTAGCCAGGCAGAGGCTGGCCTCTTCTCCCAGGCAGCCAGCACCAGAACAAGAGGACACAGTCTCAGGCTGCGCCAGGGCAGGTTTAGGCTGGATGTTAGGAAGAAGTTCTGCACGGAGAGAGTGATTGCCCATTGGAATCGGCTGCCCATGGAGGTGGTGGAGTCACCTTCACTGGAGGTGTTCAGGAGAAGACTTGATGGGGTGCTTGGCTGTATGGTCTAGTTGTTGGGTGGGTTGGATTGTTTGATGGGTTGGACGCGATGATCTTGAATGTCTCTTCCAACCTGGTGTATTGTATTATTGTATTTATTGTATTTATTGTATTGTAAAAGCCGCCCGCGTTCCGCCGAGTCGACATCTAGTGGCCAAGCGGCGGAACTGCACCCCTGGTTATATAAAACACAGAGATAGTCTGTTGATAGTTTAATCAAGTTCTAATCATTATACTAAGCCATTTATGGAATGTATTTCACGAACGTGCACTAGAACATGTATATAAGTTGTTGATTCATCGGTTATTAATAATTTGATAATTAATACATTTTCATATTCTCATAATTCATATTTCATATTAAGAAATTTAATAACCTCTTCACAACACTTGGCCAGCTCATCTGCCAGCTCTCTCAGCACGCTAGGATGGATCCCCTCTGGTCCCATGGACTTGTGGGGATCCAAGTGGTTAAGCAGGTCTCTGACTATTTCCTCCTGGGTCACAGGGGAACTATACTGTTCCCTGACTCCATCTGCCAGCTCTGCAGGCTAGTTGTCTGGAAGAGAACCTATCCTGCAATTGAAAATCGCGGCAAAGAAAGTGTTAAGTACCTGTGCCTTTTCCTCATCTTTAGTTACTAGTAGCTCTAGGTGCTGAACTGTAGGATCCCTCGGTGGCACTGAGGGTTCCACAGAGCTGTGAGGTCAGGCTGCAGCATCCATTGGAGGCCTGGAAAGTCTCAGAAGTTCACTAGAAGTTGTAAAATTCTCACCCAAAGATAACAAGCAAGTCCCAGGGGAAGGTGATAGCAGCGACTCTGAGCCTCTTGCTTGTCCTTTTGCTTGTCAATGTTACCACTGCTCTGTATCTTGAGATGACTAGAGCAGAAGCCATTGCTTCTTCCTCGCTCCATACCACTGGCCATGCTGTTGGAAACATCAAAGCCTGGGGGAGAAGCTGTGACAGCCTCTGTTGCCAAAGTTTCTGGGTGCTGATTTGTGCAAGCTGTTAGCACATCACTTCCAGCATGATTTCTTAAGGCACACAAAAATCTCTGCCAATCAGTGTTTTTCACTTGCTTCTCCAAGGTAGGTTCAGTGTCAGGCATTGCTCTAATTTCTCTGATCTTACTCTCCTTCTTAGCATAGTCCCAAAACTCAGTTCTGATATTCTGCCAGATCCCTGGATCATACACTGTTCTTTTTAGTGACAGAGGAGAGGTGCTCAGCAGCTGAAAAGAGCATCTGCTGAAAAGCATAGGTAATGACAGATTTCTCATGTTGCTTAAGGAGTTTCTTAAAGGCTTCTAGGACAGTTATCTCCTCCCAAGTCATACTTTTTGCTTATAATGTCCCTTTTGTCCACAATTAAAATATTTTAAAGAGAGTTATAGCTCTTTTTTTTCAACATCTAAGTAAATAATCCAAATAGTGCTCTCTCTTTTTTTGACATCTGATTCCCCTTTAAGTGCTCGTCAAAAAGAGGCTCCAACCCCCTGTAATTACCCCAACTGCTGACCTCTGCTTCACAGCCCACACCTTTTCTTTTTATTCAGTTTCTTTTTTTCATCTTTTTTTCCCCCAGACATTTCTTTAATTTTGTCTTTCTTTCTTTATTATTTTTAGCATCCTGACGTCTGCACTTTCCGCAACTATACTTAAACTAAGTTGGGGACTGTCACCAGTCCCTGGGCTCTCCTTCCACTGGACAACAGCCTTTAGCGAGTCTCATAGAGACCAACAACTTCAAGGTGAGCACCATCTCTGCAAGCCTTGTGAAGTCAAGATTTTTGTTGTTTATTCTTTGTAGTCGCTCGGGGTGCAAGTTAGACCCTGTAGTTGCTCAGGGTGCATGTCATGGGTCATCATTTTTTGTAATATGGGTGCAGGTGTTCAATCACCCTAGAGCACAGCTTCCAGGCCAAGATGTTAGCAGGTGAAGATGTTTATTATGTTACACAACAAAGTTACGTAGTCTATCAGAAGGCACATGTCACATCTGAATTGGTTATTTTCTCCTGGCATATGTGTAATTAAGGCGTATAATAGGTTAAAATAACAAACCAATATTCTAACACATCCAACCACATTCTGCCAGGTTTCCCCCTTCAGTTACAAGATGTTTACATTCTTTTCTAAGGCAGAGACCAAACATAGCTGTTCCAAAGCTATCCAAAAATAACCCTTCTCCTACAACCTTATGTTTCAATACCTAAGGAGGACCTACAAAAGGACTGTGGAGGACTGTTTAAAGGGGTTTGTAGTGACAGGATGACATAAAAAGATTCTTTACAATGAAAGCAGTAAAATGCTGGAAGTGGCTGCCCTGGGATGTGGTTGAGGCCCGTCGCTGCAGGAGCATTAGACAAGAGGGCTTTTGATGGTCCCTTCTAACACAATGCAATCAGAATGTGATCTTTTCTTTCTGTATGGCTTTTTATATACATAGCTTTTGTTCCTCAGATGAAAGATGCATCTGTAAAAGCTAAAGGGTTCTATCATCTGAGTTCAGTAGAATGAGAATGAAAAACAAGTTACAAAAGAAAAATATTCTGTCTGTAAACAAATTGTAAATTTTATGTTATTAAAATATTATGTTAAAAATTAGCACAAAATAATTTTTTCTTATGCACTTTCTTGCTGTAATGGTTCTACAGCTGGAAGCATTTTATAAAATCTCTTCTAGTTGCAGCTCCTGTGCTAGAATTTGAGAAGTTGTTTCACTGTACTTCTCTTACAAAAAACTGTTCATAGAGTGTGATGGGTTACAATTCTCACTGAAACCCTCTTGAGATGGAAGTTTCTAGTTAGTAAGAAGACTCAGTGCCTTTCTTTTTCTCACTAAGCATGTATAACCATTAAAATATGACTTGCGAATTACTAATATGGTTATAGAAATAAACAGACCCTTGTTCAGAGCTGCATGTTTTAAGAGATCTTTATTGCATTTGACTCTGAAGCATCAGATGTTTAATAATTCTAATGAAATAAACACTCATTGACAAGCTACAAGTGATATGAAGGAAAATAGGAGGCCACTGTGTGTTTTAGGCAATTGAAAACAAAATTTGTGAAACAAACAAACAAAAACACAAAACAAAAACCCACAAAAAACAACAACAAAAAAGAAAGTATACTGGATACCAAAATATCTTTGCAGGTTAATACAGCCACTTACTGTAAGAGGTACCTATGCTACAAAAGAAGTATTTTTTTGAAAAATGTTGTCTACTGATTTTTCCTTTGCTTATTTTTAATTATGAACTATATATCTTTCATATGAAGGAAGTCTATAATTTGTAATAATTATTTAATGGGTTCTATGAAATTCAGCTTTACTGTGGGAGAGACTATAAAATGGTAATTTTTCTAAAAAGCAAAATAATTACAAACAGCCCACTCATAGAGTGAATGATTTACTCTTGGGTAAAGGATAGAAATAAGTGCCAAAACACGAGGAGATGTGTTTTGCTGTTTTTACTGGGGGAGGGATTTTTTCTTTGTTTTGTGGGGTTTTTTTATTGCTTATTGGTTTCTTTTGTTTTTAAAATTTTCTAAGCTGTGTAAAACTGATTATTAACCATAAGTGATTTTCTTGGTGAATTCCATGGTCTGTAAAAGAGACAATAATTTACCCCTTGCTCTGTATTTTCAAAACCCCAGTCTAATCCATTCCTTCCAAAGAAAAATTCCTTTCAGATGACCGATGAATTAAGGAATGTATAATCTTCTAAGTAACTGACAACTGGACATTTAAACAGAAGCAATGCAAAAAGAACCATGTCAGGTGTACAAATAATTTTTTCATTTATACCCTTAGTTGCAGGTGGGAATACAAGAAGGAACAGGTCAGCAGCTGTAGTCAACAAGTGGCTTAGAGGCTGGTGTAGTCGAAAGAATTTTGGGTTTTTCGATCTTGAAAAACTTTCTACTGCACCAGGTCAGCTGGCAACAGATGGAGTACATCTGTCCCAGAGGAGGGGAAAGGTCACAGTACATGAGAATGGCCTGTCCCCCAAAGGTAAAAAGATTCTGGGAAGGGAATTGGCAGGTCTAATTGATAGGGCTTTAAACTAGCTTCGAAGGGGGAAGGGGCTGAAACCAGTCCCCCAGACAGGAGTCTGAGGGTGGTAAGCTGGAGTCAGGGGTGAAACCAGCATCCCAGCTGCAGTGCATGTATACTAACGCACGAAGTATGGGCAACAAACATGAGGAGATGGAAGCCTTGTTGCAGTAGGAAAGTTATGATGTAGCTGCCATCACAGAGACGTGGTGGGATGACTCACATGAGTGGAGCGCTGCAATTGACAGCTACAGGCTCTTCAGGAGAGACAGGCAAGGATGAAGGGGTGGCCCTGTACATCAGGGAGGCACTAGATGCCATTGAGCTAGAGATCAGGGACGATTGGGTTGAGTGCTTGTGGGTGAGAATTAGAGGGAAGACCAGCAGGGCAGACATCCTGCTTGGAGTCTGTTATAGACCACCCAACCAGGAGGAAGGTGTTGATGAAGCATTCTATAGGCAGCTTAAGGCTGTCTCAAGATCACCTGACCATGTACTCATGGGTGACTTCAACCTGCCTGATATCTGCTGGGATCACAACATAGCAGAGAGGAGGCAATCTAAGAGGTTCTTAGAGTGCATGGAGAACTCTTGAAGGCACAGGAACAGGCTGTGCCAATGTGCCGGAAGATGAGCTGCTGGGGCAGATGGCCAGCCTGGATGGGTAATGAACTTTTAATAGAACTAAGGGAAAAAAAAAGAGGGTGTATCATCTCTGGAAGAAAGGGGAGGCAACCCATGGAATGTTTAGGGATGTTGCTAGCTCTTGTAGGAAGAAAATTAGGGAAGTAAAAGCACATTTAGAAATTAGACTGGTCTCTGCTGTGAAGGACAACAAAAAGTCCTTCTATAAATACATTAATAGCAAGAGGAAGGGCAAGGACAACCTCCACTCCTTGGATGACATGGAGGGGAACGTTGTAACAAAGGATGAGGAAAAGGCAGAGGTACTTAACACCTTCTTTGCCTCAGTCTTCACTAGCAGGGCAGAACGTCTTCCAGACAGCTGGCCTGCAGAGCTGGCAGAATGATCCAGGGAGCTGCATAGTTTCCCGCTGCTCCAGGAGTCAGTTAGAGATCTTCTGAGCCGCTTGGACCCCCACAAGGTCATGGGACTGGATGGGATCCATCCTAGGGTGCTGAGAGAGCTGACAGGAAAGCTGGCAGAAGAGATGTCCACACCGCTCTCCATCATTTTTCAGCAGTCCTGGCTCACTGGAGAGGTCCCAGAACACTGGAAGCTGGCCAATGTGGTGCCCATCCACAAGAAGGGCCGGTTGGAGGAGCCAGGGAATTATAGGCCTGTCAGCCTGACCTCAGTGCCAGGCAAGATTATGGAACAGGTCATCTTGAGTGCGATCACATAGCACTTACAGGATGGCCAAGGGATCAGGCCTAGCCAGCACGGATTTAGGAAGGGCAGGTCCTGCCTGACCAACCTGATCTCCTTCTAGGATCAGGTGACCCGCCTGGTGGATGTGGGGAGGCCTGTGGATGTGGTCTACCTGGACCTCAGCAAGGCCTTTGACACTGTCCCCCACAGCAAACTGCTGGCCAAGCTGGCAGCCCATGGCTTGGACAGGAGCACACTGCGTTGGGTTAGGAACTGGCTGGAGGGCCGAGCCCAGAGAGTGGTGGTGAATGGTGCCACATCCAGCTGGTGGCCTGTCACTAGTGGTGTGCCCCAAGGATCAGTGCTGGGCCCCTGGCTTCATCATCTTTATTGATGATCTAGATGAGGGCATTGAGTCCATCATCAGTAAATTTGCGGACGACACGAAGCTGGGGGCAGGAGAGAAGAGAGGCTGGAGAGAAGAGAGGCTTTGCAGAGAGACCTTGACAGGCTGGACAGATGGGCAGAATCCAATGGCATGAAATTGAACACATCCAAGTGCTGGGTTCTGCACATTGGCCACAACAACCCCATGCAGTGCTACAAGCTGGGATCAGAGTGGCTGGAGTGCGGCCAGGCAGAGAGGGACCTGGGGGTGCTGGTTGATGGTAGGCTGAACATGAGCCTGCAGCGTGCCCAGGCAGCCAGGAGGGCCAATGGCATCTTGGCCATCAGGAACAGGGAGGTCATTCTGCCCCTGTACACTGCACTGGTTAGGCCACACCTTGAGTCCTGTGTCCAGTTCTGGGCCCCTCAGTTTAGGAAGGATGTTGACTTGCTGGAACATGTCCAGAGAAGGCAACAAGGTTGGTGAGGGCTTTGGAACACAAGCCCTATGAGGAGAGACTGAGGGAGCTGGGGTTGCTTAGCTTGGAGAAGAGGAGACTGAGGGGTGACCTTATTGCTCTCTACAGCTACCTGAAGGGAGGTTGTGGACAGGTGGAGGTTGGTCTCTTCTCCCAGGCAGCCAGCACCAGAACAAGAGGACACAGTCTCAGGCTGCGCCACGGGATGTTTAGACTGGATGCTAGGAAGAAATTCTATACAGAGAGAGTGATTGCCCATTGGAATGGGCTGCCTGGGAGGTGGTGGAGTCACCTTCACTGGAGGTGTTCAGGAGAAGACTTGATGGGGTGCTTGGGGCCATGATCTAGTTGTTCGGGTGGGTTGGATTGGTTGATAGGTTGGATGCGTTGATCTTGAAGGTCTCTTCCAACCTCATTTATTGTATTTTATTGTATTGTATTATTAAAAAGAGGTGCACAGTTCAGCAGTTTATGCCATTAGCAAATAGATGTTATAACTCAGCAGTGTGCTTCATTGTTTTTCTCTGGTTTGGAGCAATTAATGGAATGCCTCATGTTGTAATAATCTATGTGATTTCAAAAGTTAAAATGTGAAAACCATTTGTGTCACTTAGAAGATTTCAAAGTTCCACGAAATCACGGTAATGTAAGTTGCTTGGGACCTGATGTGGTAACATAGATTTTGTTTCAAACTGAATGGAAGATTTTATAAGCAGCTATTCAGTATTCTGAAGAGTACTCATGCAATTTACTTCATTATTGGTTTTTTTACTGTGCAAAATAGAACTTGTGAGGTACAGTTTCTTACTGGAGGTGATGCAGTAATTAACTGTGAAAAGCAACATATTTCTGTGCGTGTTCTTATTCTTTCATGAACATGAAAGTTGTGCAATACTTATTCAGAGGGCTGGAGCACCTTCTATATGAGGATAGGCTGAGAGGGTTAGGATTTTTCAGCCTTGAGAAGAGAAGACTTCAGGGAGACCTTACAGTGGCTTCACAGTACTTAAAAGGGACCTACAGAAAAGATGGTGAGGGATTCTTTACAGGGAGCTAGTGATAGGATGAAGGGAAGTGGTTTTAAACTGAAAGAGGGTAGACTTAGATACAAGGAAGAAGTTCTTTACTATGAGAGTTGTGAGGCACTGGAAAAACGTTGTCCAGGGAAGTTGTGGGTGATCCCTCCCTGGAAACATTCATGGCCAGGTTGGGTGTGCTTTGAGCAGCCTCACTAATGGAAAATGTCCCTTCCCAAGGCAGGGTGTTGGAACTAGGTATTCTTTAACATCCCTTCCAACCAAAAACATGATTCTATGTTTATTCATGATTCAAGAATCATAAAATCATACTTCTATGGCAGAAGGTAGCTGTGTAAGTGTTTTACACCGTATGTCTGCTTTTCATTTCTCTGCAAGGCAAATGCACACTTGTAAGAAAAGTTGTCATGTAACTATTTTTATCAATTTTGGTTGAAGTATGGATAGATACAGCCAACAGGACTAAGAAAAGCATCTTATTGTTGAAATTGGACTTCAGTGATTCAGAAAGATTTACTCTATCTCTGTTGTTGCCTGAGACAAATAAACAGTCATTTGAATCATACATTGTTTTTATCTTGGAATTTGGATGACCTGCTAACAAATGAACAGGTTTGTTGATGCACACTCACCTAATTTTTATTTTTTTTACAAATTTAAATTAAAAAAGGCAATAAAAACAAAAAATTATTAAAAAAAAATTAATTTAAGTTTCTCAGAATTCAAGTATGTTGTGAATAATATTTCTCCATATTCCACCATATCATGGCCCTTTGAATAGCTTAGATCTGCAGGTTAGAAGTTTCATGGAAATATAACTTAATTTTTCTGAAACTTCAAGGTTCGGTTAGACTCTTAGGGAAGATTGGTTAGTTCAGTTGATCTAAATGCACTCACTTTTGTGCCATATTTTGTATTGAAATAATTTAATGTGAAACTTGAGAGTCATATGGAACTTCAATAGAAAAGTCAATGTGGAAGGCTTTTTCACAGATTAAAGAGCAGGTCTGGCTCTCAAATCACTTTTAAGAATTTACTGAATGACACAGAATCACAGGATGTTAGTATCTGGAAGGGACCCTAGAAAACCATCTAGTACAACTTCCCAGCCAGAGGAGGATCACCTATACTAGATCACACAGGAACATATACAAGCAGGTTTACCTACCATTTAGGTTCTGATATACTACAGAAAAGTACAAACTAGCCAGATGACCAGTCTACATGTAGACTGTATTCAGGGCTAAATTATACCAGTTTCTCTGTCACCTGATAACCCAAACAGCTGGGAAGAGGCATCAGGAAAGAGACAGGAGAATCATGGATTGCAATGAAAACATATTTAAAGAAATAGTAAAATTAATACTAAAGGCAATATAAATTTTGCAAAGTTACACTTAGCCCAGTGAATATACAGCAGTCACAAAAATAAGAAAAGCAGTCCTCAGGAGTAGAATGATGAGCAAACCTCTCCACAAACAAAGAGAAGCAAAAGGAAAATGAAGAGGAGAAGGAAGAGGAGCTTGGTCTCCTTTTATAGTCAGTATGACCTTTATGGTCTGGGATAAACCTGTGAGGCAGCTTGGGTCAGCTGTCCTGGATGACTTGAAACCGCTAACAGTTTACATACCATGGCTGGTCTGTGATTCTGCCCCAGTAAAACCAGGACACTATCTTTCTTCTATAACTGTTCCCTTTTTGATTAAATAGAGTTCTGTGGCAGGAAATGTGATGAAAGTAGCTTATGTCATTCCAGGTTCATACAGGGATGCAGAAGTTTCACTCTTCTTAAATGATTAATCTCTATCAGTCTGCCATTTGGCCACTTTCTCCAGATCCTCTTACTGGGAACACATCTATGTTATCTCTTTCTGTCTGCATCAGCATGTGTTGGGAATGAAGCACAACATTTGTAAATGGTTACCTTAATTTGAATATGCAATTGCAAACTGCACTCTGTTTTTATCATCTTTCTCCACTCCACCCTCCTGTCCCATGAAAGTGCTCAGTGCATCTCTTAGCTCTAATTAAAAGGATAACGGGGACAAACAAACATGTAACTTTGAGTAATGATTTTCAGTTATAAAAATCTGTGGAAGAATGGAAAATACATGGCAAATTATTCATAAATCAGAGTCCCTTTGGGAAACCTTCACAAAAGAAATATTATTTTTTTAAAGTATGTATATATATAAAGACAAAAAAATTGGCATCAAGTTTATGAGGAAAATACTATCTCTATAGAGATAATGTGATTGGTTCCTTGAAGGTTTGCCTCTAGTTCTACTCTTCATCAGTCATTCCTTTAATGAAGTAATATTTGCATGGTTGGAGAAGGTCTTTAAAGCAATTACAAAAGGTTAATTGTACCAAATTAGAATATGTAATATGATATTAATGTCACAATATGTGCTGAATGCTAGCAGTTTTATTCAGAAGAGGAATCAGACATTGCCTATACTGAATTAAGACCCATTGCCAGAGGGAATGTGAGGACATAAGCAACACTCCCCCAGAAACATACATCTGTCCAGGTCTCCATCTGCAACGAGTGCCTGAGCCTGTTGGTAGTTCCAGTGGACAGCAGAGACTATATCTGTGTGCTCACTGTGACCAGGTGAACCTCCTGGAGAACGGGAAGAGAGGAGAAGGAGGAGGAGAGCCCTGAGGGGGAGGGGGTGAGGGAGTGGGGTGGGGGAGTGGGGAGGGGAATGCAAAGTGTAAAGAAAAAACCTTTTTTTTTTTCTGGCCTGCATTAGGAATAGTGTGGCCAGCAGGAGCAGGGAGGTCATTGTGCCCCTGTACTCTGCATTGGTTAGGCCGCACCTTGAGTACTGTGCCCAGTTCCGGGCCCCTCAGTTTAAGAAGAATATTGAGACACTTGAACGTGTCCAGAGAAGGACAACAAAGCTGGTAAGAGGCCTTGAGCACAAGCCCTATGAGGAGAGAATGAGGGAGCTGGGATTGTTTAGCCTGGAGAAGAGGAGGCTCAGGGGCGACCTCATTGCTGTCTACAACTACCTGAAAGATGGTTGTAGCCAGGAAGGGGTTTGCCTCTTCTCTCTAGCAACCAGCACCAGAATAAGGGGACACAGTCTCAAGCTGCGCCAGGGAAGTTTAGGCTGGAGGTGAGGAGAAAGTTCTTCACCGAGAGAGTCGTTCGCCATTGGAATCAGCTGCCCTGGGAGGTGGCTGAGTCACCATCCCTGGAGGTGTTCAAGAGGGGATTGGATGTGGCACTTGGTGCTATCGTCTAGTCATGAGGTCTGTGGTGACAGGTTGGACTCGGTGATTGTGACCGTTTTAGGCTGTGCCTTTACAAAAGAGACAGTTACTGAACAGTCCGGCTGAATGTTTTGGGGATAACAACAAAAACAAAGATAAGGTCTAAACGAATTTCATTGGTAGATTGGTAGAATGCAACTTTTAAGTTTTGGCTTAGTCTGCTCAGTCTTCACTTGCTCTCTGTTCCTGACGGTCTGTCTTCTCTCTCTCTGAAGCAACAGCTGCAGACGGAGCGACCTTGAATTAGCAAAGCTAACCAGATAAGAAAACTAATTCTTGCATATGCTTTGAGCTAACAGAATTTTCTCCTTAATTGCCTTTCTCTCTCTCTCTCTAACTCTTTTTGGGAAAAAAAGGGGAGGTAGGGAGGGAGAGGGGGTACAGTGGCCGGGGGGCACCCCTCTTCCCGCTGTGGGTTTTTCTGTATTACGTTCATTGCTGTATATTTCTGTATATATTGTAAATATTGTATATTTTTGTACATATCCATTTGCATTCCATTTCTGCTTGTAAATATAGCTTACTTCGTCTGCTTCTCTGACTGAGTTAGCTGTGGTATCTTTTGTGTGTGTGGGGGGAACTCACTCACCCTTCCACAGTGATTTTCGAGGTCTCTTCCAACCTTAGTGATACTGTGATACTGTGATACTGTGATACATCCAGATAGGTCATGAAAGTTTCCAGAGAAGGAGACTTCACAAACCCTCTGGGAAGTCTGTTCCAGTGCTCTGTGAACCCTCACAGTGAAGAAGTTCCTCCTCATGTTGAGGTGGAACCTCCTGTGTTGTAGTTTATATCTATTGCCCCTTGTCCTATCACAGGGTACCACAGGGAAGAGCCTGTCCCCTCCTCTTGACACCCAACACTCAGATAAAAATCCAATGTCATTAGTCATTTTAAATCAAGTTTGCTTTAGGAAAAACCCAAAACAGCAACAAAAGAAAACGATTTTTGAAACAATCCAGGAAAAACATATGTAAATTTTTGTCATTCATTTCCCAATTTAAACTAAGAGCTTCGGTCCACATATGAACTGTCTAAACAGTTATTTTTATTACCTTGACAGAAAATAGATCCCCAAAGCAGCATCCTGGCAGAGGCACACAGACAGTGAAGAGCTCAGTCTATGATAGGATATCACCAAATCTGATGTTTTCACCTATATATCAGGGATTCATGCAGGCATAATTTAACACTATGCTTTAATCTTTCCCACAGCAGGGCAAGAATCTCAAGCATGTTGAATATGTTGTCGCTAAGTCTGTTGCAGGCCTGTGTTATTTAAACACAGATGTTTTACTTGTCAAACACACAAAACTAAACAATAACTAGCATAATGTATGTATTTTCTTGTGTGCCAGCAGCAAATTGTTTGTGTTTACAATCCTCCTCACAAATCTTCTGTTATTTTCTCACAGTAGATCTTAGGAGTCAAAGTCTGGTTTCAATACTTCATGAGGAGGTCTCACCGATGTAGAAATGCAGCCTTAATGTTGCTTCATAAGCAACACTCACAATTTGATCATGTTATGATAATTTCTTTCATTTGTTCTTGTTTAATTCTTGTGATTTTCTGGATGATATAAAATGCTTGAAACATACAGGTACATGTCACATTACACCCATCCCTGGAGGAAGGTGAGCAGAGAGACTTGGTTCCCCTTCCCAGTGGGAGGGATCCCCAGGTCAAGGTCTATTCCACTCCCCCTTCCTATCCAGCAAGCCTCTTCCTCTCTCTTCCTCTTGCACATGCTCCTTGCCTACTGCTCCTGCTACCATGTGGTGAGGCTTGATCATGCCGCATCCAAACTCCTAAGGAATACACCTAAAGAGAATCCACATTTACATCAAAAGAATCCTATGCCAGCTAGGCCTGATTTTGTATGGTTTTTCATTTACCCTTTTTCCTTATACCTTTGTAACTTCTCTTTTACTCAAATGTCATATATATATTTGTTAAACTTACTTTTTGACTTCCAAGTTGATTCCAGACTGTTTCTTGTGTGATTTTACCTCTCTTTTCTCCTGCCTAATTTGCTTTTACCCTACAGGGAAAAAGGGAGAGGGAGACAATAGAAATCTGTTCCATTAAGGCTTTTGG